>JAZKJV010001309.1:0-178684 GCA_037367405.1 Ottelia alismoides
TTTGGTTTCTTTCTGACTGCAAGCTCCGTAGCAGTCCTGTTAGCAATGATTATGCTAGCACACCCATTTTTTGAAAGGCCTTAGTTGCTCATCAGAGGTTAATGATCATCAGAAAAATTATTCGAAAAAATAAGGGATTACATTGAATTACACTTCACCAAGGGCCGTCTCACTGCACAACATGAGCCGACTGTTGACAAGTTGCACATGATTGACATCTATGTTCAACTTAGGGGGAGTAATGAGATATCGTACTTGGCTAAGCACATTTTGGATGTAGATTCTGTTTCACCATATATATTGGACACACCCTTCTCTCTCATAGCAGAGAGAAAAATCTAGTTGTCTGAGAGAGTTGGTTATTGTTCTCATGATTTTTTCCTTCTTGTAAAGAAGGATTACCATGTAAATCGTGTATCTCCTTGCGTGCATTTTTCTCATGATTTTTTGAGACCTTGTTCTCATGAATCCCCCCCTCTTGTAAAGAAGGATTTCCATGTAAATCGTGGATCTCCTTGTGTGAATTTCATCTTCTAGGTTTCTACAATAACCTTTTTTCTCGAGCAACTGCTTACTAATCGTCTTGGATTACTTCCTTTTCTTTTGTCTTACTAAACTTTTTTTTGTCTAGACTTTCATCGAGCTAAAAGACTTGCAAAAGAGATTAGATTCAAAGATATCCGAAATCGGTCGTCTGCAAGCAGAGATGAGCCGAAGAAATTCAGAGAAAGATTCCGATAATACTCTCCAGAGTTTGCAAAGTTCAATTGCAATGTTGCAAGACGAAAACAGCAAGTTGAAGGTTGGATGGATTGTGAGTGCTTTAATTTCTTTTTGTTCTTGCTTCCATTATATCGACATGATTTTCTCATAGTTAGAGAAGGAAAGACTTGCAGCTGCTCTGCAACTTGCCATGAAGAATGACTCAGTAAAGACTGCTGATAATTCTGAGTCTTTGCATAATATGGAATGTAATTTCAATAAGGTAACTTTTTCAAACATTTCAAGTTTCTCGACTGCTACAAGTAATCTATCAAATGACGGCATTATTCTCATTTTTGCCAGTTTCCTAAGAAAATTACTATTTGTGTATGTTTGAAGACATTTTTCATGTACTCTTGAATGAACCGGTAAATCTTGAAATTTAACACTAAAAAAAATCTTGACCTTAGAAAAACAGCGAATCTCGATGTCTATGGACTTTTCTAGATCATTCCTTTTGGACATAGGATTCATAGGAAAATGGGTAGTTCTTTTAACAATATACATGCATGTTTGTTGGAGTAATATTTGGGTCAAGAAGATAAGTTGTACTTCGAGTGATTTTTTGGTTCCCATCCTCCATTTTTTGATTCCCATCCCTTTCTGTTCGGCTCAGGCATCGGAGGGATGGTCTAGGCCTCCTTGTAACAAATGTGTATGGCCCAACGGGCCAGGAGAGGGGACCGCTGGCCGATGAGCTTGAGGCTATCGGGATGGATCGCCGGGATGACTTTTGGTTGGTTGGGGGTGACCTAAATTCCACCCTGCTTCCTGCTGATCGGCCGCATCTGGGCGACGGTAGAGACACGTCCTTTGAGGGTTTGCGGAGAGCTATCCATGCTCTAAGCCTGCATGTTGTTGATGCTGCGAGATGCTCCTTTACTTGGCGCAATGCGAGATCTCGTTCAAAGCTTGACAGATTTCTGGTGTCGGTCGAGGGGTCTGAGTGCTTCCCTTTGTCGAGGGCTTGGGCATTGCCTTGTGCTCATTCCGATCACACGCCCATTCTTTGGTCCTCGGGGGAGGAGGAGCGGCGTAGGTTCCTTTTTCGGTTTGAGAAGAGTTGGCTGCTGGAAGAAGGGTTCCAGGATAATGTGATTGCTCGATGGAGGAATTGGAATCCGAGGGGGTCGGCGGCTGTCCGCTTCTATGGGAAGCTGACTCTTTTACGCTCTCACCTCGCGCGCTTTGGGAGGGAAGTACGGAGTCGACGCAAGCAGAAGAGAGGGGTGGCTCTGGCGGGTGTGTCGCGCCTGGACGGGTTGGATGACGAGCGTGGTCTGGAGCCGGAAGGGGCGGAGGTGAGGTTGAGGCTCTTGGAGGAGGTCTTGCTTGAAGACCGGAAGGAGGAGATCGAATGGAGGCAGAGATCCAGACAACATTGGCTTCGTGAGGGGGATGCTAATACACGCTTCTTCTACAGCATGGCGTCGGGGAGGCGTAGGAGAAATTTTATACATGATATCCAGGTGGGGGGAAGACGTGTGGCAGGGGAAGCTAACATTGGTGCCGTGATTCGGGACCACTTTGTCGCGTTTTCAAGGAGGCGACGGAGCGGCGGATGGGGGTGGCTGGGAAGAGGGGTGAGGGGACTAAGCAGTTCGCAGGTGGAAGCTCTGGTGGTGCCGTTCTCTGAGGCTGAGATCAGGTGCGCCCTGTGGAGTTTGAACGCGGATGGGGCCCCGAGTCCTGATGGTTTCCCGGTATTCTTCTACAAGGAATTCTGGGACCTCCTGAAAGGTGACCTTGTAGATCTGATGCAAGAGTTTGCTGAAGGAAACATGGGGTTTGATAAGATAAACAAGGCCCTCTTATTTATGTTGTCGAGGAAGGGTTTTCCAACAAGCATTGAAGACTACCTCCCAATTGCGCTTTCTAATGCCCTGTACCTGATTGTCGCCAAGACGTTGGCAAACCGCTTAAGGATGGTCATTGACTCGGTCGTCTTGCATGGTCAGAGTGCATTCATCCCTGGGAGACAAATGACGGATGGGCTGATGATGGCATCTGAAATGTGCTTACATTGGAAGAGGTCGAAGGCGAAAGGTGCTCTGTGGAAGATTGATTTCTCCAAGGCCGAAGATGTGCTTACATTAGAAGAGGTTGAAGGCGAAAGGTGCTCTGTGGAAGATTGATTTCTCCAAGGCCTATGACTATGTGGACAAGAATTTCTTGTGGACATCGTTGAGGCGGAGGGGTTTCCCGGAGGTGTGGATCGGGTGGATGAAGAGATGCGTTACGACAGCTTCGTTCTCTGTTTTGGTTAATGGCGCGCCGGAGAGAGGTCCCTTTCAGCCCCAAAGAGGGGTGAGGCAGGGCTGCCCCCTTGCCCCGATGCTTTTTGTGATAGTTGCCGACGCCTTGGCCGTTTTATTCAAGCGGGCAGAGGAATCTGACCTGTGCATTGGGTTCCATACGGAGGAGATTTCGACACCGGTGCTTTAATATGCGGATGACACTCTGATTTTGCTTGGGGGTTCGGAGGAGCATACGAAGAATGCGACGCTGCTGGTTGACATCTTTGGAGAGCTCTCTGGCTTGGTGGCCAACAACTCGAAGTCCAAGGTGGTAACTTTCGGGATGAATGGCAGGGAGAGCGAGGTGGTGGCATCCATAACGCGCTGCTCCCTAGGTTCGCTGCCGTTGACTTACTTAGGCTTGCCGTTAACAGACGGGAAACTGAAGAAATCTGATTGGGAAACTGTGCTACAGAAGATGGAGCCAAAGATGGCAGGGTGGAAGGCGTCCACTCTATCCAAAGGGGGCAAACTCGTTCTATTGAAGCATGTACTTTCAACGATCCCGATGTTCTTTTTTGCTACGCGGATGCTCCCTGTGGGGGTACGGAAGAAGATTGAGGCGATGATGAAATTCTTTCTTTGGTCTGACGGCATGCAGCAACGGGTGGGTCTTCACCTTGTTGGGTGGAAGGAGGCGACGAAGAGGAAGGACGGTGGCCTGGGCATTCGATATGTAGATTGCATGAACAAGGCACTTCTGGGAAAGTGGGTGGCTCTCATCTGGGGCCTCTCTACGTCTCTGGTGGCTCACCTTCTTTGTAAGATTTATGGTGTTCATGGGAAGCTGGAAGCTGGAACTGGAAGGCTGTGGTGGGAGTCTCCATTCTGGGCTGGGGTGCAGTCCGTTCTTCCTTCTCTCGCCCGGTTCTTGATTCCGAAGGTGGGTGATGGGAGCACTTTTCGTTTATGGGAGGATGATTGGACGGGGGAGGGAAGGTTGTGCACCAGATTTCCGCATCTATATGCCTTGTCTGCGGATCGTGGTGGGACACTTGACCACGTGGGTGGGACCAGCACGTGGGTGCCCCTGTTCGTGAACGATCTACCGAGACAAAGATTGGAGGAATTTATAGAGTTGCAATCTATTTTGCCTTCGGCGTCTGACACTATACCTTCTCACGCCGAGTGCAGGGATCACTTCGATTGGGCCAGTCTGAAGCTCTCCACCAAGGCGATCTACGAGTATCTGAGCTGCCACTCGGAGCCGCCAGACTTGGATTTTGTTCATGATCTCAAGGTGATCTTGGCCGCAAAGATCCCTTTGAGGGTAAAAATATTTCTCTGGTGCCTGAGGAGGGATCGTATTTGTGATAAGGTTAGGCGTGCAAAGATTTTTGGTGTCCAAGATGTGGTTTGCAACAGGTGTCATACTCAGCAGGAGGATGCGGAACATATTTTCTTTAAGTGTCAGGGCTCGTCCGAGATGTGGAGAGATCTCGGCATCTCTTGGCTGAGGTGGGAGGATGCTACATCTTTCTGGCAGTCCATCAGGAGTGTGGGGCTGGGATCGACGACGGATGTCTCGATGGCTTTCGCGGGGCTGTGGGCTATCTGGCTGGGGAGAAATGACAACATTTTTAGTAATCAAGTGGTCTACTCGGAAAATGCATCTATTCATTGTAAAGCCCTTTATAACTTCTGCGCCTCTCGCTGATTTATCGTTGCCTTATTTTTAATATAATTTTCTGGCGGTAGCTCCCAGCTTGGAAGTTTACCCGTGGTTTGCTTTCAAAAAAAAAGAAGAAAAGAATTGGAACAACTAATTGGCAAGTCGTGCTTTAATTTAAACCTATGAGAGGTAAGGCATCCTCACCTTCACATCTCCTGTATCATACCAGTCACATTAATTGTGAAGCTATAAATTTTTAGTGATATCATCCATTTGTTAAGAATTCTTTAACAAGTAACATGGCTAAGAAGAAAAGAATTGGAACAACTAATCGGCAAGTCGTGCTTTAATTTAAACCTATGAGAGGGGTATCCTCACCTTCACATCTTCTGTATCATACCAGTCGCATTAATTGTGAAGCTATAATTTTCTAGTGATTGACTTCTTTTGCTTAATTTTTATATAAAATTCTAATCATCAGTGATCATTTTTCCATTTCGTGCTACTGTCCACATGTTGCAGTTGCAAAAGAGCTTGTCGCTAAAGGATCTCTATGCATAAACACACTCAAACAATTTTCCATTTTATTAAAACTGAACGTGTCAATCTGTTCCACAGTCCATTTCACTGAGAAAATTTGCCTTCATCATTTTGGTTAACTCATCTATAACAGTAGATTTTTGTAAGATGGAGGTTTTCAAGAAAGGAAAAAAGATGCACTTTTGTTTTACTCTTTGATGCAATTTGTTTTCCCAAAGCAATTCTCCTGTTTCTCTGCGGAGAATTGCGCTGTAATTTATTAATATTCACTCAGTTTATCTTGCACTATGATAATTTCTTTTACTACTTTTGAAGGAAAAAGAAGAGATGCTCATGTCCTTTCAACAGTTGGAGAGAGCTTTAAAGGATACCCACACTGAACGGGATAAGGCCCAACGAGAGCTAGCTCGGTTAAAGCAGCACTTGCTGGATAAGGTAACTATTCTTGTACAATGCAAGATGGATTGAAGACCATTGAGTCCTGTTTCGCATTTACAAGATGGACATTTTCTCTAAGTATTCAAAAATGAATGATATGAAATTAGCCAACTTGGGTAGCATATCCTAACATAATAATTTAGACAGAGAACAAGATGCATCGAAAGAAGTATCAATAATCTTTGATCCACATAGAGAGTGCTTGTTTCCACTCATTTCCAAAGCTAGTCTTGTGAAGTTGATCAACTATGACCAAAGCCTTCAAATTTAGATACTTTTTTTTAAATGAGAAATTGTTCAACATAAAGATCGGCTCCCAAAAAACATATATTCAAAAGTTTAAGTATCAAAATTGCAAAAACCAAGAAGGATCCTAGCTATGTTCCAATACCTTCTCCATATAAGACCTCTCACCCCAAAAATCATACCATTCCTTGCAAGCTAGATAACCCATAGAATGGACGCCATCCAGCTTTAGTCTACATCAAGACAACTTGAGGTTGCCCCTAAACTCTCGGAAACCTGGAGAACACACAACAATGACCCCATCGAGATCGGCCTCCGTCAAGATGTCTCTCGATGTAAAGCAAATAAAGAAAATGTGGTCAATGTTCTCCACTCCCTCAACACAATATTGGCAGGAGCCATTCGATCCTTGGAATATCCTGGTCCTCCAAGCACCCATCATCACCTAGTCTCTTCCTATTAGCTACATAAAACCCTTGACCTACCAAGGGAGCTTCTAGCTCCATATCTGTTTAAACTCCGCTACAGGAATCAGAAAGTCAAACAATTTATGCATAGAGTATCTTGTAGGCATTCTTCACCGTGAAAGGGAGACATCCATGCATCTCTGATGATCCCGTCCAACAGAGGGGCCTTCCATGAGAGAGAGGGACTTAGTCAACACCATGAACTCCTTTGCATGTTGGTACAAAAGCTCAGAGCAAAAGTGTGGGACTAGACCCTATTATCCCAACCTTACCAACCACAATCCCCGATCCACGACCAACACATATAGATGGAGGAATTAGTCTCTCAAAGTTCCTCAGTCAGTCCAATCATTTAATTGAAAGAGAAAAACACCACCGTCCCCCAGAGAAGGCCTCGTCAAAAGGGAGAGATCTCAGGAAGAACATAGCACGTTTCCTTCCAGAAGTTCGAAGGGGAGTGCACTAGATCATGTTGCATGGAGAGGCCAGCATAAACACCATAGATCTTCCACAACGAAGAAAGAAGCATATCAAAACCATTGCCCTAAATGCGAGAAATCCATATAGCAAGAAGAGCCATATTCATCGCCTCTAGGTCAAGAATGCCCATGCCCCCATTGTTCTTGGACGACATCACCGCCTTCCAGTTCACCAATGAATTACCTTGGGAATCTCCCAAACTCCATCTGAATAACCTCTGCGTCGGTGACATCCTCTGACATCCCAAAGGAGACAAAAACAGAATTTTTGCCATTGAGTTAGAGGCTCGAGCGAACACCAAACAACTCCAGCACCGTATCGATCCCTGCCACCTCCGAGCACCATCTATAAAGAAAAATGTATCATCAACATATTGCATAAGATGTATCGACATGTGGTCCCATTGAAAACTAGCATTGAAATCTCCATCTACCACACTAGAAACCGTCCATGAGAGTGCATCTGCATCACCAATGTGGTAGAGAAAGCCCCCTCTTCTGCACGTTAACCATCATTGATCAAGAGGTTGTGGTCACGTACCTCTTCATCCACTCATTATGGAAACCATGGCAAGAAAGAGATTCCTAAATGAACATCCAATCTACACAATCATAAGCTTTGGAGAAGCTGGCTTTCCAAAGCAAGCCGTTGATCTTCCTTAGTTTCTAATGGTATCAGAGGGAATGGCTACACCATCTATCATGCGTCTGTTCGGAATGGAAACCTATTGCAAATTGTTAGTGATGAAGTCCAGCACACCACATAATCGATTAGCATGGACCTTCACCACAATGAGATATATAACATTTAATATGATAATATGATGAAAATCCTCCCGATGCTGTGCTAACTTTTTGGGAAGAAGAAAGATCAAAGAATGATTCATCCTCTCAAAGCCCCAATTTTCCTCCTGCAGCTCCTCACGACAACCACAAAATCTAGCTTCACCAACTCCTCGAACACACGGAAGAAAAAAAACCTGTAAACCATTCGATCCAGGAGAGCCATCTGCATTTAGATTGAAGACATCCATATGGATCTCTACACTATTAAAGATACACACTAACCCAAATGCTCGAGAGTTCGACAATCGAGCCAAGTTTCTACCCAACCACCTCACATTACCAAAGAAAACTCCATTACTTATCATCGAAGTGGTCAACCACCTCATCCCAATGGCCCTCTCATCCTCCACCTATACATACCCACTTCAACTCAACGGATGAAGTTGTGCCGTCTCCTTCAACTGTCCATCACATGGAAGAAACAAGTGTTCACATCTCCTCTTTCAATCACACTTGTCGAGAGCAGTGCCTCCACCGCAACTCCCGCTTTTTATCCTCCTCCAAAAGTACCTTGTGCTGCTCCAACCTCGCAATCCATAGTTCCCGAGGTCCAATCTGACCACTTGGCTTGGGCCATCACCCTGTGCTCGTCCCAAAGAACTTAAACCTCCCTTATGGAAGCTACCAACATTTACCACAGAGCCCTGGGTCATGTATCCATGTACCTAAAGTTGAACTAGAGGTTTGGATGTTCCTTTAGTATTGCCTAGATGACATGTCTCCCCAAACTCCCAACAAATTGGAGTGTGTTTAGAGTGGGATCGCGACATCAATCACATCAAAGTCAAAGGAACAACTTTCAGAAGCTCAAGAATACCAATGAACCGATCAATACGGGAACACGATGGAGAGTTCCATCAGGTATAATGAGAGTTTGTTGCATCTAGAGTCTCCATGGACAAGTTGCCTGCAAAGGTCAGAGAGGCGGCGAACCAAGATCCGGTCCCTCATCTCGGGGTCCATGTACAACCGAAAAGGTGAAATTGATATAATTGCCAACAAGCCAAGGAACGCTGGAGAACCATAAAGGGGTATCATAACTCATCCAATAATTCCCTGCCAACAGAAGCAATTGACGAGTCGTACATCGAGGAGAACATCACACACACATCATCAACTTATGAAGTAACACCACAAAAAAAACATGTTTTGAGCCTCGAAAGCATTAATGAGCTCTAAAACATCATCAATCCCACACATCCGGAGTACACTTGAAGCTCCCATAGAAGGAACTGCGCTGTAAATGGACAATCGCTCGAAAGGCCGACCTCCATAGGAAAGAGTCCCAAACCTCCAACTTTACTTCTTGTAAACATACCACATCCACATGCTAAGCATCCAGATGCCAACTCCCAACTCTCTACTTATTGAGCTTCCCCCGAACATTCTAGGATACAATCTTCATAATGCATGAGGGGGTTGCATACGCCAACTCAATCTCCACACAATGAGCCACCTGGCACATGCTCTTGAAAAAACTGACCAACCCATGGTCACATGAGGTGGAGGCTACCTTCACCACATGGGTAGACAACGGGAGACCCTCCTCACGGTCCTGGATCTCCCAAGCTGCCTCCTCTACCCTGTATCTCTTGCACTGGAAGACCCTAAGCACTCGCCCTATCATATGCCCAATATCCTCCCTTGGTAAGGCGATGGCTTCACACGGTCACGACATTGCACATCATGGTCCAACAAGAAGTCAACCTCACCTTTGATGTGGACACTCCCAACCCCATCGACAATCAAAGGAACCTGCTGTACTTTGGGTGCCAAAGCCTTTGCCACCACCTTTGCACGACCCATCAGCACAAGCTTCGAAAGATCAACATTCTGCCATGTCTGCCAATTGCACATAAGACCCGGGAGGGAGAGGGGTACGGAATGAGCTCAGGAACAGTCTGCAGTGAACTGACCACCACAACTGATGAACCCCCAAGATAGACAAACTCAAAGGTGACAGGAGTAAAAATGGATCCGAGCCTAGATCCGGAATCACACGCTAAAATATCTTCGTAGCCATTGTTCATCATGTAGTCATTGATTTACGCATCCCCACAAACAGGGAGGCGAAATGTTTTGAGATTCTCGTCTGTCAAATCTGTAGCCTGAATGAATTCAGACCAAGCAGTTTGGACCCTAGCTATCACATCTATGACCTCGATGATCAAAAGCATGAGGAGCTGAAGTAGGTAGGCTGATCGACCCACCTTGAACATCAAACTTGGAGGAATCACATTGTTATGTGTACGTGGCATGAAAAGCTGAATCTGAGAAAGGTTGCCTGACCTACCATTACATATTGATACTTTCCTAATCAAAAGGGTTGAAGTCCATTGTTATGTGTGTGGTGGGAACTTTTGCCTAATGGTGGAGTGTTGAGCTGTTGCTGTCATATGTCCTTTGGATGTTTTGGAATAATTTAAGTGACCATGATTTGAGATGTTTTATATATCTACTTTCCTGCACTAGAATTTTCAGTAGGCTCTCACTTTCTTCATAGTCTAGTACTGGGTGCGCAGTGAGGTCAGGAGTGTTTGACTAAAGGAGAAGGGAGAGGAAGCAACCTTAGATATTAGACTTTCAAGGACGTTTTTGAGAGGCTTGAGAGAATTTTCTTGACCTTATAGACTAATGAATGAACTAGAGTAATGAGGATTCGAGCACTTATAGAGGAGAAGTTGATGTGGCAATTAAGGGCAAGGGTTGGGGTTAGAGAATAAAGAAGTGTTGAACTAGAAGGACGATGTGCATAACACTATAAGAAGGCTAGAGAAAGGTCAATGAAGTTCCCCCTTAAATACTTCAACAACAACAACAAAGCCTTTTCCCACAATTAAGTAGGGTCGGCTACATGGATTCTTCGCCTCCATTCAGATCTATCTTGGGCCAATCTTGGGCTTATATCCAAAAAACTAAGATCCCTTCGTATAGTCTCTTCCCAACACTTCTTGGGCCGTCCTCGCCCTCTCTTAGCCGGCTCAACATCCCAACACTCGAATCTCCTAACTGGTGCATCATCTGATCTTTGTAAATGACCAAACCATCAATGTGGACAACTACTCCATCTCTGAAAAGGGCCGAACTGAAAAAGACCGTAGAAGTGCAATCCTCGTCGGAGTCCACGGTCGTTGGAGAATGGCGTCTGAAAGAAGTCTCCTCATCGGAGAACTGGCTTTCTCCCATCTGGCTCAGAGAATGGTACTCTACTCTGGAGTACCTGATACTACATGAAAACCCTTTCCAATATGGCATAGGGAATGGTCCTCTACTCTGGAGTCTCTATGGCTCACACGAAAACTCTGGCCGACAAAATAAGAAGAATGATGGGGAACACGGCAAAAGATGGTATATATGTGCTCATCTAAAATGACCGCATACATGTGCGTGTCTGAAACTGACTCGGAATCTGACGTCGATTCTGAACATCAACTGTAGAGTCTGGAAATCTGGCAAGTCTGAAATCTGACATCTGAATCTGCAACAGACCTGTGACTCTACATATACCCCCTCTTTCTCCTATACTTGTCGGAAAATGAACATCGACAATGTTGGAAGAAGACAAGATAATGGGATTATAAAACGTAAGATCAATAAGCCATTCACGCATTTGTCGGCTTTTCAAATCATTCATCATCATTTTTTTCGAAACAATTTTTTTTTAAGTTGTTGACATTTTTTTCGACTTTCCCCTTTTTTGTCTCTTTTTTTTCAAATATTTTGCGTACGACTTTTTCTTGTACGCACATTTTTCAGATTTTTTTAAAACTTGAATCTTAGCCAAACAGGGGCCCGACCTCTCTCTCTCTCTTTCTCGCTCTTTTTCTTTCTTCTTTTTTTTAATGTAACTCACGACCCATACTCTGGGGCCTAAAACATGCAACAACCCAATATGGCTTCTTTTCTCTCTTCCTTTTTTTTTCATTTTTCGTTTCATTTTTTTAACAATCTCACGACCAAAAGGCCCTTAACTGCAGGATTTTTTATTTAAGGAATGGGCCATCGGGCCCCTAGGGTTCCCAGAATGGGAAACCCCATCCTTTCAACCCACCGCCCGCAATGGGGAACGACACTGGTGCACGAGGGTGCCGCCAGCGGTGGGCAGTTGCACACGTAGAGTCGTGCCTGGGCCTGCGCGCGATGAAGGGGAGGAGCCTGCGCCGCCAGTTCCTGCAGAGGATGGAGGAGCACCGTCGATGGCACTTGTGATCTGCAGGGTGCACGCAAGGTGTGCTCGCCTGCACGCGTGGGGCTTGCGTGTCGTTGGGGCTGGTTGCTGGAGTCCTCTGCACATGTGGGGCTCGCATGTGGATGTTGGCTCGCACAGGGTCGGTGCCACGATGCCTGTGGGGATCTACAGCACGCCGCCATGGACTGGAGATTGGATACAGCGGGGGTTCTCGAGTCTGAGAGGCACCTTCGCCTGGGAAGGAGGCTCGAGTGGGGTTGCGCTGCCTGTCGCGCAAGAGACACGCGCATCACCTTCTAGGTCAGGGGGCGATGCCGACGATTCTGCTGAGACATGGCGATCTGGTTGATGGCAATTCTGGGGAATGCGAGCGGTCGGAGAGAGCATGGTAGAGGAGATGATGCCGCCATGAATTGTCTGGGGTGGCGTAAGGAGTTCCTCTTGTAACCCTAGATCTGGAAAAAGGGGAGTGGCAACTCGTCAAACTAAAGGGCCTGTCGCCGCCCCTTGATCCGGAGAAGAGGAGACACGCACTGGAGAGGCGCATGTGCGCCCCGCTGCGCGTTGCGCGAAACAAGAGGAGATGACGCTGCTCAGATCGGAATTGACTGTAGTATGACGATCTCCAGGAATTAGGGTTTCAAATCGAAACCCTAGAATATAATCTTCAAATATAAATCTAGAGTACGAATTGAATCTTCTTCATAAACCAAATCTCGAATGAATCAAGAACATAAAAATCACGAGAATCGAACCCGCTCTGATACCATGCTAAAAAATAGGAAATGCAGAAGGAAATGATAAACATAGCATAAATCAAGAAATATAAACCTGGAACAAAAGATTTTCGTGGAACCCTACTCCCTAAGGAGCGGGATTAAACCACGGGAGAAGCCCTCAAAGGGGTGGATATTGCATTCCTTTTTCTCCCTACTAATCCAATGGGTGGGGGGTCTATATATAGCTCCCACTGAGTCTCCACATCTCCAAACTGGTAGATGTGGGACTAAACAACTGGATGGGGTAAATGGATCCTGGAGAGATCCATTTACCCATTTCCGATACATGTGACACATATAACAAATACTCCAACAGTGACAAGTCATGGCAAAGTAAGAGTTCATGTGTGAGCCACATTATGGTCTTGTATAGCTGTAAGGTAGTGGTGGGATGTTAATTGTTATACTTAATACAGTTCTTGTACTAACAGTGCTGATGCCATTGCAGTTTAATTTTTGTTATTGATTTATTTTGAACTGTAAAATCCATGCAAGATATTTGATAAATTTTATGTGAGTTTTTATTTCCTTTTCAAAATCTGAACCTCAGATAAAATGTTGCCGAAATTCTATTGTGAGTTGGTTATGAATTTTCTCGGCAAGAGAATTTTAAGTTTTATAAAGATTTTATGCCGAACTCCTTTTGTGATCAGCGGGACACGTCGTGACAAAGTAAGAGTTCATGTGTGAGCTACATTATGGTCTTGTTAAGCTGTAAGGTGGTGGTGGGATGTGAATTATTATACTTAAATAGAGTTCTTGTGCTAACAGTGCAAACAATTTACCGTGTTTCTTTGAGATTTGATCCCATGGACAAGATCCATCTTACTGATTCTTCCTTTTTTTTGGAGAAACAATGATTCTTCTTTTTTTCTTAAAATGATTATTTGTCTTTTTAGTGTCAACTTGCTGATCACATGTCCCCCATTTGATTGAAGTTTTTTCTGTGGCATTACTAGGAACTTGAAGAATCTGAGAAGATGGACGAAGACAGCAAAGTAATTGAAGAGCTAAGGGCAATATCTGAACACCAAAAAGCCCATATATTGAAGTTGGAAAAGGCTTTGAGGCAGGAAGTAGCAATGCATGAGAAAACAAAGGCTATTAAGAGTGATGATATCCAAAGATTAACTGAAACTGTAGATGATCTAAACCAACAACTTGCAAATTATATGAACATAGTTGAAACAAAGAATGTTGAACTGCTAAATCTTCAGACTGCCCTGGGACAATACTACGCAGAAAGTGAAGCCAAGGTTAGTATAAAATGCTCATGGTGTCCGGTGATGCTCTCTTGATTAAACTTTTCCAGTTATTTTGTGTGTGCATGTTGTGTACGGGGGTGTTTTGGTTACGAGATTTTAACCTCAAAACTTTATTGTATTGCACTGCTCTTTACTTAAGTGCCTCTTTTTAGGAAAGGCTGGAAAGGGATTTAGTTGCATCTAGAGAAGAGTTCACCCGGATTTTTGATTCATTAAAGGTACATGTTTTATTTTACTTAATGGAATAATTACTTCATGAATATCAAGTGCATAGAATGTGGGATCTCACTGGCTCTGTACCAGCATGATTTCCTGATGGCACACACATTTCGGATGGATGATAGATTTGATTCCACTGATTTCCCTCTCGACTCTGCAAGCATTTCTTGTGAATCTGTAATATGGAAGCTATGAAATGTTTTGAATGTTTTGATGAGTAAAATATAATTATAAAACTCTAACCAGTGGAGTCGTGGATTCAAATGTTAAGGTAGAATCAATGCATCAATGAGCTGTTTATTAACATACTCTCATCATTTTCGAGCGCTCTCTCTTTTTGCCACTGAGCAATTGGTTGGATGCTAACTATAGCTCGGCTGCAGCTGGTTAATTCCAATGGCCATTTTTCGAATAACTAGTCAGACTACCAATGATTAATTGAACGACTTTGTAACTGACAACAATGACCCTTTTCCCTTGCTTTGCATAGGATTGGGCTTTCAAAGCTTCTCGAATGCAATTTTATTGATGTAAACTTAAAAAAAAAAACAATTTACAATGTAACTAATAAGAGGAGTTGAGTGTTGGAAGCTTGTGATTGTTATTTGGCACGATGTCACTCGATCCACCATTAACTTGTGTTGATGATTCCCTATATATATACTGCTTCAATAATTGCAGGCTCATATCCATTTTCTGAGGCTGTCCGAGATGGCCCTTTGTTGGCTCTCAACTGATGTCTTCTGGCGTCGTGCCTTAATTGCAACTTCTTCGTTGTTGTTCACCTTTGTGGGCTTCTCCTGATGGACCTTTGGCACGTCTTTCCCTGGTCCACAGTCGACTCGTGCTGACCCTTATTTGTCGCAGATATGCCACACCCGTCTTTGCCCTTCCATGTGCAAATAAAGTCCTTTAAATCTTTCAGTCTGAAGGTGTGCGAACTTAGAAGAAGAGCCTTATAAGAGAGGTCAGGGAAAGCCTAAGAAGTGTTGGAAGGAGACTATTAAGAAGGATAACTTTATTGACCTTGACCCAAGTTCGATATGTTTGGAATCAAAGAACCTATGTAATCGACCCACTAAAAGTGGGAGAAGGCTTGGTGGTGGTGGTTGTATCATGCCTAAAACTACAAAATAGAGAACTAAAACTACAAAATAGAGATTGGTTGAGATGGGAGGATGTATGATACATTTAGTGTGAACAGGTCAAGTACTATACTAATTTTGTATATGCATTGGATAGTGTTTCTTATATAAATTTATAGTTCGATCTTAGGATTCTTTTCTACCTGTTTTTTTGAGCCCAAAAAGGGGGAAACACGTTTAAGTGTCCGCCTCCAGTAAATTACAATGAATAAATGAGGTTATATAAACACTTACAGTAGTCAGGTTTCAAAAAGAGACCTGGAGTGGAAAATGGCATTTTCTTAATAAAAGCAATGTGAGGAAAAAAGCAAACAATTTCTTCCTGACCAAATTGCTCAGATTTTTGTCGTTGGGCAGAGGACGTCCTCTTTACGACGATCCTTAGCCAGAAACAAGGATTCCCATAAGTGCTCAAGGTCCCGCAGATTCAACTTACTAGAGTTTTCATTGGTCTAGATTGCAACCGTCTTTGTACAGTGGAAGAAGAGGTGATCAACTTTTTTGATATTCATCTTGTAAAGAAGGCATCTATTGGACATATATGGAAATAGTGTAGCACAACAACTTCTTGTCATAATCCGTCTTCTCCGCAGAGGCCGCATATAAAAACCAACTCTGGCAGGCAGGCAGAGATCCCATATGAGGTTGCAATCTCGAATCAAAGTGTCTGATCTAGGAGGTGGGGGTCGTGAAATTGCTCGGTATGCCCTTCTGAAACTGAAGGAGTTATTTTTCCACACCCAATGGTCCCTGCCTGAGGCATGCCTATCGATATGTCTCAATGAATCAAGCAAAAGGAGGAAATCTTTAAGACGTTGGTTTGAAAACTCAGTTAAGAAGGAAGGCATCTAGTTTCCATCACTCCAGCATTCTAAGGCCAGAGCATCGAGGTTGCCAACAAGAACAAAAAGGCATGGAAACCTTGTCGAGAGAGAGCCATCACCGGACCAATTGTCCTTCCAGAACAAGAAAGAGGTGCCGTCACCAAGCATTGGTCTGAAAAGCTCCTTGAGATGGGGGAGAACCGAGTTTATTCTCTTCCAAAACGTAGAGGAGTGTAGATGCTGGCGCTGAGGAATGCTGACGGGATCACCAATTTTATATATCCTGCAAACCAATCGACAACAAATGCTTTCTTCTACACCCTAGAGTCGACTAACCCACTTAAGCAAGAGTGCTTTATTTATGGTGTCCAAGCTCCTGATACTAAGAGCACCGTCCACCTTAGGCATTGTAACGCTTTCCCAATCAACTAAATGAATCCCCATCCGCATCATGACCTGACTTCCCCTACAGGAATCTTCTAATTATCTTTTCTAGTTTGTTCTGAATACCTAGTGGCAGTAAGCGACAACATAAAAAAGACAGGGACCAAAAAAAGAACTGCTTTGACAAGCACTAGCCTCTTCTCGAAAAAGTAGCTGCTTTCCAGCCTGACAGTTTTCTTCAATCTGTTTAATTACCGGTAGCCAATTCGAGGTCTTGATTCTCCCGCAAGAAAGTGGTATGCCAAAGTAGCGGATCAGCAAGTTCTCGCTGTCCACATTCAATACTGTTACATACTCGTTGATAACATACTCAAAAAGGCCAAACATGATAATAATGGATTTTCGTAGTTGAGAACAAGACCCGACATTTCACTGTAAATCTCCAGAGATAAAGACATTCCTTTAGCCTTTTCGCTGCTGCCTTCCATAAAAAATATATTGTCGTCTGCGTACTGAAGGAGGGGGTCCGAGATATCGCCATTCGAGTAGCTAAGAGTGAGGCCATTATTTATAACCCGGTTCACCATATAAGATAAAACGTCAGCTGCAATAATAAATAACTTAGGTGCTACATGGCATCCCTGTCGGACCCCTCTCTGTTGTTGGAAAAATCCTCCCTCCGGGCGGCCATTGACAAGCACAGAGTAAGAAGCAGTAGTGACACAACATTTCATCCAACTGATCCATCGCAAAGGAAAACCTCTTTTGTATAATATTGCCCACAAAAAATGCCGATCCACAGTATCATATGCCTTAGAGAAGTCCACCTTCCATAGTATTCCTTTCACTCTTCTATGCTTCCAGTCATTGGTTATTTCGGTAGCCATGGCCAGGCTATTCGCAATTTGCCTGTTAGGAATAAAAGTCGACTGCAACGTGGAAATGGAATGATCCATCTCCCTCCTCAGCCTAATGGCAAAGACCTTTGCAACAATAAGATAAACTGCATTTGAGAGCACAATCGGTCTGAGATCCTCCACTCTCTCAGGAATATCCTTCTTAGGGAGCAAAAAAATAAGAGCTTTGTTAAGTCTCTCAAAACCTGCGTTACTCTGGGTACATTCCACAACCACCTTGACAACCTCACTGCCAACCTGAGACCATAATTCCCGGAAGAAGAAGATGGAGAAGCCATCCGGGCCTGGAGCACCATCAACGTTCAAGCTTCATACCACATTTTTTACCTCCTTGGGTGTAACTCTCAGCTCCAGGTGACTGGCGCGAGCCTCAGAAATATGGGATGCCCCTAAACCAGTCCACCTCCACTACTTGCCCTCCTGCTTTCTCGAAAACTCCTGAAAATGGTCCACAATTTCCCTGTCCATCTCACGGTCCCCTTCAACCCTATTGCCATTTACCAACAAAGATCTGAACATATTGTGACGTCGCCTCCCACTCGTCATCCGGTGGAAGTAGGCGGTGTTCGCATCGCTGTCCATGATCCAAGATTGTCTGGAGCGTTGTCTCCACTCGGTAACGTGCTTCTTGTCCTCCACCACAACAATCTTCTAGGCCGCTACGCTAGATGCAAGCTCATCTACCACCAGTTCTCTAAAATCTTCAATTGCATCAACTTTGCTGACCTCCTCCTTTGTCGTCAGCTGGCTAGCCACTCGGGCCTCCCTAACAATCTTCTTAAAGGAGTAAATATGCTTGCGTAGAGCAGTAAGTTTCTGATCAAACATTGCGAACGATCTCACTGAACGAATCCTCCTGAAGTCAAGCACTCTCGAGTCTAAAGAAACCCTGATGGCTCGTATCTCTCTCGGAGTTCCACAGAAGGGGCGTGTGATCTGACCTTGTACGCGACTTAGAAATGCAGAAAAAGAGGGAGGGAAGATACCCAAAAGTTCTTGAGAAGCTAAAAAATGATCGAGACGGGAGCATGAGCCTGAGTTTCTCTAGGTAAATCTAATATCAGAAGCATCAAAAACCTCTGGCTCCAAGTTGTCAATTAGATCAACAAAGTCAGAGGAACCAAGGTCCTGGCCTCCACGAGAACGAGGACGGTTAGAGGAGAGGAGGGATACGTTGAAGTCACCCCCCATGAGCCAGGCCACCCCTGGATAAGAAGCACGAGCACCCCAGATGTCGTCCTATTGCTCATCCTGCAAGGAGTGAGCGCATGGCTCGTACACACAAGTCAATGCCAACTGCAGGCTCGTAGAACTAATTTCCAAGAAAACCGTAATGACATATCTTGCCCTCACCTCAGAGCGAAGAGAGAAAAGCGACTCCTTCTGCGCCACCATTAAGCGACCCGCGGCACCAATGGCATCAAGTGTTCTATAACTGGAAAGGGATCCAACACCAAAAGAGTTCCACATCACTCTGGAACAAGAAGAAAACTTCGTCTCTTGCAAAAGAATGATATCACAGTCCCATTCAACAAAGAGGACACCCACTAACCGTCGCTTCTTTGCGTCATCCAGACCCCTAACATTCCAAGTTAGGACCTTCATTGTGAAACAAGTCCGCTTCCCGAGCGCTCACCGCTCCCACAATAAGAGCTACCTTGACCTTATCCTCTGTAAGTAGGGATGAGCATGGGCCGGGCTGGGCCGGGCCCTGAAGGGCCCAGGCCCAAGCCCACTTAAAAACTTCGGGCCTTGGGTCGGGCCTAGGCCCGCAAAATTTTTTTTGGTTCGGCCCAAGCCCAGGCCCGACCCAATTCCTATGGGCCGGGCTTGGGCCGGGCCGACCCATCTTAACCTATTATATATTATTAACTTTGAGTTTGTGTTTAAAGTCAATCTCAATTCAAGTTAGGCGAGCTGAAATTGTTTAAAACATATGCCATAATACTTGTGAAACAACTAAAACTCAATTCTACCAGAGATGATTTCTCATTTTATACAAGTCCACTCAATTTTATATACCATAAACGTCTCTCGTTACAGAAATTGAAAGAGTGAACCAAGTTTACATAGTTGACAACAACGGGTGCACCAGACACTACATGTTAAAAAATGAGCATAATGCTCGTATTGGGTAATAGTTCAATGATAGATAATATTCTAATGGAAAAAATAAAGAATAAAAAATTCAAGAATAACCACCATAATCTAAGACGTAGACTAATTAAGAAAAAATAATTCTGAAATGAAATACAATGATCATCAACTCATATGTCCCACACTTGACTATATTGATTTTAAACATTGTATGAAGATAGGATACATGAACAGAGTGTACATGACAGGTGAGAGTTTCCATACGTGTAGGATATGGGAAGGGTTCGGGCCCTCTTTGGGTCGGGCCCGTGGGCCGGGTCGGGCTGGGCCAAGCCAAGCCCGAGCCCGGCCTAAAAATATTTCGGGCCTAAAAATTAGGCCAAGCCCGGCCCATGTTTGTTTGGGCTTGGGCCGGGCCGGGCTTTTTGGGCGGGCCGGGCCGGCCCAGCCCAATGCTCATCCCTATCTGTAAGCGGTTGATCCACCACAACCCCTTTGCGTTGATGCTTTCTTGGCATATATCGTTTGTGTCTTCCTCCATAGTCTGATGTATAAGGCATCGAGGAAGAATGGGAAGAGCTTGCTGGTTGAGGAGGGAAACCCCCACCATGATCACCAGATATTGAACCGCTTGACTAAGGTTTAAACTCCATTCCAAAGGCTGCATGGGTTCCACCGTGTTCAAAAGCCCATAGTCGGCAATTGCTGACGGTTCAGGTTGGTTAATCATGCGCTTATTGTCCTCTAGAAATCTCGGCTGTCGAACTTGAGATCTAGGAGATGCAAGAGTCGTAAGTTGACCGAGAAAAGGTTCCCCATCAGACCTTTCTTCCTCTACACCAGGCACCGGAGCATCAACAATAGAGGTAAAGGACGACGCTGCTTCTTGGAGATTTAAAGCTTAGTCCAGTTTCAGATCATGACCGAATGGGCAAATCGGGTCGGTTTGCGTTTCGATAAGCTCCATTATCGGGTCGGGCTGCTTGGGTTCTTCAAAAAGCACCATCTCGTTAACCAGGTCCCTACTTGCCTCCCGAACACCAGCACCCGAATAAGTAAGTGGGTCCCCAATACCCACTAATGGGTCCCGAACCCTAAAAGCCCCCATCACGGGATCTCCTGAAGCTGTGGGGGGCGCCGCCTCATCGAGCGGAATCCCGGATAGGGATGCATTCGAATCCTCCATATATGGAAGGCGATGGGTCGCACCCACAAAAGGTATGATGTAATTGTTAGAGATTGCAGAAGATTTCCTTCTTTATATTCTATTGTAATCCCACGAGGGCTTTTATGTTAAGAGAATATTCTATGTGGCTATTTGTTAAGAGAATATTCTATAGAGAATATTCTATATTCTAAAGAATATTCTATAGAATATTCTCCTTTGAGCCCTCTAGGGTTTAGTCCTATATAAGGACCCCTAGACCTCTTGAATAAACAACGAATCATCTTTTCTTATCATTCTTTCACATGGTATCAGAGCAGCGGTCCTAGGCCGGTGTTCTGACCTAATCACCCCTCCGCCACCACCAGCCCTCCAAGTTCATCTACAACCGCGTGCCGCCTCGGGTCTCCGCACCTCTTACCTTAGGCCCGCGCCGCCTCGGCTGAGCGTCGCCAGGCTGCTCTAGGGCAGCCAGGTACCACCGCCATGTCGGCCAGGCCCGCCTCGCGCTGCCAGGCGCCTCCGCCAGCCCTCCCAGGGCCTCCTTCCGCCGCCAGGCCGACTCCGCCATGCCCCCTCTTGTGCCGTCAAACGAGCATTGCCTCATCCTTCTTATTTCTTGATGAGGGTTTAGATATTTGATGATAAATTGAGGGAAGATATACTCTCTAGGTCACTTTTTCTTGACCTAAGCCGCCACAATGACGTCTGCCGAGATCAAGCCCACGTACCCTACTTCTTCTTTGCTGGTACATGTCACTTCTATCAAGTTGAAGGGCTCCGAAAATTATGTTCTATGGTCTCGGTCTTTCAAAGTGTTTGTTGGTGGCCAGCGCAAGAGCTACGTTCTTACAAAAGTTCCACCTGCGGAAACTGATAAGGACTATGAAACTTGGTTTGTTGATAATTGTCAGGTTATCACTTGGATGACGAACAGTGTCGATCCAAATATTGCTGCGAATCTTCTTTACAAAGACACCGCTAAGGCAATGTGGGAAAACCTTGAGCGTACATATTCTCAAAAGACGACTAAGTCTCGTCTGTCGGACATATACACAAAAATTTGGTCTGCCACTCAGGGAGAATCAAGTCTTATCGAATATTACAGGCTTCTTACAAGCCTTTTTGAGGAACTCCTTATTTTTCAGCCTGCATGTTGTGATAAACAAGTAGGAGAACGTGCTGAATGGCAGGTTTACAGATTTCTCTCGGGGCTAAATCCAAAATATAAGCCTGTGAAAGATCAGTTTCTGATGGCTGATACTTTACCTACTCTTGAGACCATCTTCGGACGCTTACAGGAGCTAGAGGCTCCGATTCAGCACTCTACCACCCACACCTCTACAGAGATGATGGCCCACTATACCTCCTCAGGATACAGAGGGCGTCATAACTATCAAGGAGGACGGGGACGTGACTCAGGGCGTGGACGTGGTCGTGAATCTGGACGCATCCGTGACTCTGGACGCGGACGTGATCGTGGACGTGGTCGTGATTCTTCTGCTCGGTATCCAGCATGTGTACATTGTGGACGCTGGAATCACCCTTCTGATCGCTGCTGGGCAACGTTTGGCATGCAACCTAATGCTAACAATGCCTACGATGAAGTATCGTATGATGCAACTGCAGAAACATCTACTCAGCAAACCAACGAGGCACAAACCCCATTCACTGCTTCTGAATATGCTCGCCTACGACAACTGCTGCAAGAATCTAGCCCTTCTGATAGTAATGCTTCTGCCCCTACTGCTAGCCTGGCTACTACCTCAGGTACAGTAGCAAACTCTGTCTCTGCCTCTAAGCATGCATGGATTATTGATTCTGGAGTCTCTACCCATCTGACGGGAGAAGGAAGTTTGCTAACCTCCTCCCAGCCATCTTCCTCTGTGAAGACTGTTCGGGTTGCTAATGGGGATCATTCCCCAGTAACTACTGTTGGTACTGTCAACTTTTCTTCCAAGCTGCATCTGACAGATGTTCATTGTGCCCCTGCTTTTCCTCTCAGCCTTCTATCAGTACAGAAGCTATGTCATCAGCTTAACTGTCTTGTTATTTTTGATGAGGTTTGTTGTTATTTTCAGGACATCCGGACGAGGAAGATTTTTGGTGGGGGTCATGAGAGGAACGACCTCTATTACCTCGACATCCCTTCTGATTCCAACTTTGCTGGTGCAGTCTCCATCTCTGAAGATCCTTTTCTATGGCACCTTCGTCTTGGTCACCCTTCTGCTAAAGCTCTCTCCATGATGTTCCCTGAACTTTCTATGCTGAAACCCTTTGAGTGTGAAGCATGTCAGTTCGGGAAACATCATCGAACCTCCTTTCCTGCACGAACTGAGCCTCGTCGTTGTACTCCTTTTGCACTTGTTCACGTGATATCTGGGGACCCTGTCCGGTCCGAAGTCTAAGTGGTCATAAATATTTTGTTGTCTTTGTGGATGACTACAGTCGATCATCTTGGGTTTTTCTATTAAAGGAACGCTCAGAAATAACAGTATTGTCAAGAATTTCTTTTACTATGTCAAAAACATCTTCTCCACTACTGTTAAAATATTTCGTTCTGATAATGCATTGGAATTTACACAAAATGATTTGACATCCTTCTTTGCTTCTCAGGGTGCTATCCATCAAACCTCTTGCCCATATACCTCCCAACAAAATGGGGTAGCCGAAAGAAAACTTCGACATCTCCTCGACATTGCCCGCTCTCTTCTTACCCAAATGAAGGTCCCCAAAACCTATTGGGGAGATGCTATTCTCACTGCTGTCCATCTAATCAACAGAGTTCCCTCTGTCTCCCTAAATAGCTCCACACCCTTTGCCTTATTGTATCCAAATGATTCACCATTTCCTCTACCTCTGCGGATTTTTGGATGCACCGCCTTTGTTCACAACTTTCATACTGCAGACAAATTATCGTCACGTGCAATTAAATGTGTTTTTCTGGGTTATTCCCAAACAAAGAAAGGGTATAGATGCTATGATCCTTGTGGTAAACGCTATTATATATCAGCTGATGTCACCTTTTTCGAACAAACTCGCTTCTTCAATCAAGATGTGTCTGACATACCATTAGAACTTCCTCCTCCACCAATTGTCTATAAAAGAAAACATGTGTCCCCTCTTGTTCCTGTTCCTCTACCAGTTCCTTTGTTGCAGGAAAATATGCCATCTTGAAGTGACCCCACCAATACTTCTCCGGATGATCCTCAGGAGCTTCCCATTGCCCTACGCAGAACAAAGAGGCAATGCACTATCCATCCTATGTCTAATTTCACGTCCACTGATAGCCTGTCGTGTTCTGACAAAAGATATGCAGATGCTCTTATGACAATCTCGGTCGCAAGAGACTATTACATTGCATTACAGGACCACGGGTGGCGACAAGCTATGAATGAAGAAATGGATGCTCTCAATTCCAGAGGAACATGGGATCTAGTTCCGTGTCCCGAAGGTGTCAGGCCTGTTGCCTGCAGATGGGTCTTTACTACGAAACATTCTCCAGATGGTTCTATTGACAGACTGAAAGCAAGACTTGTGGCAAAAGGCTTTACACAGACATATGGAGTTGATTACCTCGAGACTTTTTCACCTGTTGCCAGGATGGGGTCTATTCGCACTATCCTCTCTGTAGCCGTGAACAAAGGCTGGCCTATTTTTCAACTGGATGTCAAGAACGCATTTCTATATGGTGATCTTGAGGAAGAGGTTTACATGATGCAACCCCCAGGTTACGAAGTCGAGGGGGAATATGTTTGCCGACTTCGCAAAGCAATTTATGGTCTAAAGCAAAGTCCGAGGGCATGGTTTGAGAGACTTAGTTCAGAGATTAGCACTCTGGGCTTTTAGAGAACTACATATGACCATTCAGTCTTTGTCAGAAAACGATCAACAGGTACTGTCATACTAGCTGTATATGTGGATGACATGGTTGTTACAGGTGATAACGATAAAGGAGTGCTAGAAGTGAAGACTTTTCTGCAAAAGGTTTTTGTCACCAAGGATCTGGGGCAACTTCGCTATTTTCTAGGTATAGAAGTCTTACGCACCAAGAAGGGGCTTCATATGTCACAAAGAAAGTACTGTTGTGAGGCCTGTTCCTTCTCGGATCTGGGAAACCCGTTTACACATCATCCGTAATATCATATTCTCTAGAAATCGCATTAGGGAACTGGAAATTAGGGAATTTTTTTTATACGGATGACATTCACGTTAACAACAGGCCACAGAACTATAACATGTCACACTTATATTGCATAAATTTCCATATCAGTTTATATGTAACAGCAGAAATTTGCATTATATACATGTATCCCAATTTTATCAGAAGAGAAATAAAAGCATAAATATCTTGAACAAACTATAACATACATACCTGCTATGTTTTGCTTCAGAAACTGACATTCAACTCTCCCAATACAACGGTGCAGGTATTTTGCCTGCAATCCATGGAATAGGGAGAAAAGAACATCAACAAATGTTGAGTAAATCTTAATTAATTAAAAATAACAGGAAATTTTGTGATTCCAAAAGAAAGCAAGTAATTTGGCCTTGACAATTAAAATTTAAAGCTACTTGCAATGAAACAGGCTTTCAAGTTGTTTGGTATGTAAAACCCCAGTCTACTCATCCTACACTAATTACCCACATTAATCATTTATATACCAATATCATGTGGTCCATATTTTTTTGAGGGAAAAGAGGGTGACATCCCAAGTTGGGACATATCACCGGTACGGGCTAACGAGCTCAAAAAACTAAAACCAAGGGTCCTCCAGCCTAGGTACCCTAAAGAACAAGGGTCAGCAGAACTGGTCTTTAAAAGAAAACCTGTGGATCCCAGAGAGACGTAAAAACTGCGAGCGCTCGCGAAAAAACCGAGAAAAAGACTGCGATCCTAGACCCGTGCACGAAGCGGCCGCTGCCCTAACTGGGCTTCCTAATCTTCCGCCCAGCTGAGGGTCACCGCCCCCTCGCACAGTCAGGCGTAAAGGTTACCATGACTGGCACTTTTAATTACTAGTCATCATTGAATCATCATCACTAACTTAATTTCTCATCCTCTCTTGAACTCTGATGTAGTCAACTTTACATATCTAGGTATCTTGTTGATAATTATATTGAATAGTGATTCATACTTTAGTGATTTTAAATGATTGATCACAAAGATCTTCAGTCATTGATCATAGATGATCTCATCAATTGGCGGCTTTCTTATTAATCTAGATTTATGAAAATATCTCAATGAACTCCTTTTTTAAACCACGAGATCATAAGTTGTTTATTGGAACTGAATTTAAAATTTAATTTAATGTAGAAATTTTACTTTTGTTATTTAACTCGTAATTTAGTGGCAAGACTCTTGATCTAATTTTTATAAGTCTCTTGTATGAAAATACCCTAATATAATGTACAAGAGATGAAAAGATGGTCGATGCAATCCTTCCTGGCACTGCAAAATTTCACCCTGAATCTTCTCTTCCACTAGATCTCAAGTCATTCTAATAATGCTAACATATTGAGATTATTATTTACTTATCCACCGTAGCCATCTTTCGATTCTTTATCACTATTACTAAGAGATATTGAGAAACCCTCCCAATTGGATGTATCAAACTCCCAGCCAAGAGTTATACCCCTTTAGCTACTTTGTATCTTCCTACCCTTGCTAAAAAAATATGTCGGTTAATTACGCGATCTTGATATCATTAAGCTGGATCATAGTTAAATTCTTTATCTTTCGTTATTTTCAATAGGTTGAAATAGACCTTCTGTGATTGTTCTCGAGATTAAGAATCCAAATAAGTTGATAACAATATATTTAAGAGATTTCAGAATACTTAATATTGAAAATAATCTCCTGATTATGTCATAACATGGAATATGCTCCATTGAAAATAATCTCCTGATTATGTCATAAAATGGAATATGCTCCAGCGGTATAGATATTGTGCATCAAAAACCATGAAAAAAAATGTGGCAGATTCTTAAGTTGACTATACTCTGAAGAGAAGAATTTTGCTTGCATTATGCAGATTTGTCTAATGTTTAAAATGAAGCAGAATACCCAACCTTTTGTTGAATACTGCTATGCTAGGAATTCTAGTTTTAAAAGGCTAAATTCTTACACACATGTCTGTATATGTGCAACACATGGACTGTTCAGATATCCATTGATTGTTGATCTTTTTCTTCCGGATCTGGAATCTCCATATGAGGTCGTGTTGTCATAAAGGATTACCACATCAAAGATTTCTTCTAGTTAGGAGGTACATATTAAGTTGAGTATATTATCTATATTATTTCATACACCTAAGAAAGGTGAGACCACCTCTGCCATGGTTGCTTCTTGTAGGAGGGACAGATTAAGTCCACTCATGCCCACAACCGTGATTGTTTTACATCGAGATGAGCCACATATTTTTTTACTTTTCTAGATGTAGTGGTCATAGAGAAGATTGTTGCTGGTTAAAGCATAATAAACTTGTAGCTCATCAAACAGTCTTTTGAGATGTTGATGATATCATGATTCTATGTATACCATCTCAAGAGATAAGTATGATGACCTTCTTTATAGGCTTCATTAGTGTTGTATATCCTTACATTAAACTCTAGTTCCAATGACCCTTGTGCAGAACATGATATCACTGCCTTTACCGACCCTCATGTATATCTCACAATGGTTTAAATGTTCTTGGGAATCATTTGTACTTCTATTATTAGTATTGAGATGTTATTTATGTATTCACATCATATTAACCAGGAATATACAATTAGAATTTAGATGAAAGTGCAATCTATCTTCTGCCACATGCAATACACAAGTATTATAGAGTCAAATTTCCATGACTTTAGATTACCACAAGACCCTTGTTCCCAACATGTTATAATATATGGTAACCCAGTTATAGCATATCTAGAATATACAACTCTCAAGCAACCTATTACTATCAAAATGTGTAAAGACCATGCATGGAAAGCAGCAAGAGAGGGGAAAAGATTGTACCTTTGATCCTTTAAGTTTGGAAGGATTTTGTGGCTTTATCTAACATACAACAATAGATAAAATACCTGATGGATAGCAAAAAAAAAACTGAATTAGAAACTTCAACATTGACTTTAATGAGAACAAAGAGGAGAGAGATATGTAGCTTTGAATATCTCCACTTTGGAGATCCAAACTTGCTTGCAACATCATTTTCTTGACAGGAGCTTCAGTTCATTCGGATACGGATGTTACAAATATAAAAACCTCAAAGGGAGTCTCGTCCTCGAGACTCGGGTCAAGGTCACTTTGTGTCTTGTTTGGATCTTATCTGGCCATAAAAACCTCAAAGAATTTTGTACCCATAAAAACCTCAAAGGGAAAACAAGCCGTGTTCTTTCAATATATATAATTAAATGGGCTTGTTTTGACAATTAACTGAAAGAGTTGTGGGTATCGTACCCGCATATCCACTTTTGTCTTCCATGTTGCCTCTTTGACATCATGTCGGTGACATAGCACCTTTATTAGAAGAATCTCTTTGTTGCGAAGCTTTTTTTTTTCACAACACTATCGAGTATTTGTACTAACCTTCTCTTTGTAAATCAAATTTGACTCCACGTCAAGGTTCTCATAGCTGATGACGTGGTGAAGGTCCTACTTGTAATTCCTTAAATTGATAGGTGTAGAGAAAGGGTTACTCGATAGACCACCTTACACATACGACTAAAAATTTCAAATAATCCAACGTATCGTGGTGTCAACTTGCTATGAGCACTAAATCTCTGTACTCCCTTTATGGGAGATACTCATAGAAACACTCAATCTCCTTGTGTTTTCAGGAATTCCATCAATATGAAGGATTGAGTTAAATATTGATAAGTTATTATTTGAATCGATTAAGAGAAGAGGATCGGATTACATGAAACTCCAAATTTCTTTTCTGACGGTCTGCATAGCTCTTCTAGCAGCTCTGAGTCATCAGAAGCCTTCCCCTTACAAGATCGATCAACAGTTCTCGTAGCCCCTTCCCAAAGAGATCTACAGAGTAAAATATATGTTCACCTACCTTACGCCAACTGAGAGGTGCGAGACATCTCCGCCCGTATAGGGCTTCAAATGATGTCATACCAATACTGGAATAATGACTGTCGTTGTGCGGGAGTTCTACCAATGACAGGTGGTCCTTCCAAGATCATTTCTACTCTAGAGTACATGCACATAACAAATTCTCAAGTATCTGAATAACACATAGTATCGTATGCAGAACTCATCTTCAGCTCTGTCTGTGGTGTTGACATAAGCCGGTACTAGTAGTGAGATATAAACCTCGAGTCTCCATCAGACACTACCTCATGTGGTATATCATAAAATTTGATAATATTTTTTTTTTGCACATGTAATCTAGCCAGTCTAGATGGAGTGTAGGTCATGTTGATATGTATGAAATGGATTGACTTGGCCAATCTGTCAACAACATCCCAATAGCATCGTGACCACCTATTGTCTTTACTAGTCCCGTGACAAAATCCATAGAAGTGTTCTTCCACTTTTATTCGAAAAAGGGGAGAGACTGTAACAACCATGGGGGTCTCTTATGTTCTGCCTTGACCATCTGATAGATCACGCACTTGCTAACATGACATGTTGCATCTCGCTTCATTCCGTCCTGCCTGAATGTAGACCTAGATCCTGGTACATCTTTGTGCTACCAAGAAGAATAGACAATCGTGAATTGTGTGCCTTATCAAGAATATCTCTGCGCAACTACTCATTGTTGGGCGCAATTACCCAGCCAACCTTCCACAAAATAGACTTAGTCCTCACAAAATCATCACGTTTGTCCTTGATGACACACATGCATCTGTGTAAAATTCAAGGATATGTCCTATATCCTTCTACTATGCCATCCCAAAGACTGTTGAATCGCGGAGGTATGACAGTAGATGAGGACGCACTCTTATGAGGATGTCAATTAGTGAAGGTTACGAGTATATCTCATGTATATAGTTAGTTTGCCGTATGTGTGTGAGCTTTCCTGCTAAGCGCATCTGCCACCACGTTTCCTTTACCAGAATGGTAAGAGATCATGTATTCAAAATCCTTCAGTAGTTCAAACAACCGATGTTGTCTCATATTTAGCTCTTTCTGATTATAGATGTACTTCAAACTTTTGCGATCTATGAAGATATCAAAATTCACCTCATATGGATAGTGGTGCTAGATCTTAAAAACGAGGACAACTGTTACCAACTCCAAGTCGTGGATGGAGTAATTCCGCTCATGCAGCCTCTATTGATGTGATGCATAAACAATCATGTAACCTTGCTGCATCAGAACCACTCTTAAACATTCATTTGAAGCATTTGTATATACTGTATAATCTTGAATGTTTGAAGAAAGTGCAAGAATGGGCACATTTGTTAATCTTTCTTTTAATGTCCTTTAAGGTCAATGAAAGGAACTCTCATCTGTGTCAAAATGACTCATGGAAAGCCACAGACGAAGCATCTATAATAACTATCTAGTTCAGGAAAGCTTCGAATTCGAGTGACTGTCTTGGAATATTCCCAAGACATAACTTCCTCAATGTTCGTAGGGTCAACTGGCATACCTGCTCCAGAAATGACATGTCCAAGGAATGAGGTTTTGGATAACCATAACTCACATTTGTTCAGCTTAACATACTACTTATGCTTTTGAATGTTGTCTTCCGAATATCCAAATCTTGAATCCTCAGCTAATGGTAGCCAGATCGGAGATCGATCTTTGAAAATACCAAAGATCCATGTAGCTGATTGAACGAGTCATCAAAGTATGACAGAGGATAATGGTTCTTCACCGTTTCTTGTTCAGTTGTATGAAATCAATGCTTAATGTCATTGATCCATCCTTCTTTCTGATAAAAGAACGGGAGCACTCCAAGGTGTAGTGCTCGACCTTCCGAAACTTAAGTCAAGTAACTCATGTAGCTGCACATTCAGCTTTCTCAACTCGACTGGTGTCATGTGGTACGGAGTCATCAAGATTGGTTGTGTATCCAGTAGTAGTGTGATCTCTAACTCAATCTCTCTCTCAAGCGGTATACCTGGCAAATCATCAGGAAACACATTGGACTAATTCAACACTAAACTGATGTCCTGAGTCATCGGCTCGTTCATCAGGTGTATTTCGGATAATTGCTAGAAATGTATCGTATTCTCAATCTATGAGTCTTTGAGCTCTCAACACTGAAATGTACTTCATTTTGGAGTCATGTAATATACCTTTATAGGTAGACTCGGGTAAGTCTGGAATCTTGAAGACAATTGTCTTCAAGAATTAATTACATAAGGCATGATGAGCTGACATTCAATTCATACCCAAAGTTAGGTCAAACTTATTGAGCTGTAGTAGCAGACAGCCTGCTATCGTCTCATGTCCACCAATCAACATTGGTAGCTATCAGACTATTAGTCTTATGATGATCAACTAGCCACACGGCCCATAATGTGACAAGGATGATCTAGGGCATCTGCACCTCTACCTACTGAAGTTAGAAGTTCAAAGATCATTCATCGAGCCTAAAAAAAAAGATCATTCATCGTTCCAGAATCAATTAAAAAGAGAGAAAGGTCGGCACTAGATGCCATGGTTCTGTATAAGAACCAATATCCTTAATTACAATAGTTGATGTTCGCGGATATTTCTATTATGCTTTTTCTCTTCTTGGGATACAATATGGAAATAAATTGCAATTGGTGACATCTGTGGTCATTTATTTTGAATGTCATATTTCCCTTTCAGATTCGCGACAAGTCAAAGAACTGTAGCTATCCAATACCTAATGCGATTGGAACTATAATACTACGAATGTATGTAGCAGGGTACCACTGCTCTGATACCAAACTGTGAGGCCCGTTCCTTCTCGGATCTGGGAAACCTGTTTACACATCATCCGTAATATCATATTCTCTAGAAATCGCATTACGGAACTGGAAATTAGGGAAATTTTTTTTATACGGATGACATTCACGTTAACAACAGGCAACAGAACTATAACATGTCATACTTATATTGCATAAATTTCCATATCAGTTTATATGTAACAACAGAAATTTACATTATATACATGTATCCCAATTTTATCAGAAGAGAAATAAAAGCATAAATATCTTGAACAAACTATAACATACATACCTGCTATGTTTTGCTTCAGAAACTGACATTCAACTCTCCCAATACAACGGTGCAGGTATTTTGCCTGCAATCCATGGAATAGGGAGAAAAGAACATCAACAAATGTTGAGTAAATCTTAATTAATTAAAAATAACAGGAAATTTTGTGATTCCAAAAGAAAGCAAGTAATTTGGCATTGACAATTAAAATTTAAAGCTACTTGCAATGAAACATGCTTTCAAGTTGTTTGGTATGTAAAACCCCAGTCTACTCATCCTACACTAATTACCCACATTAATCATTTATATACCAATATCATGTGGTCCATATTTAAGTCATTGCCTTTCTATTAATTATAATACAAGTTTGACTGGTCTTGAGAATATGAATGATGAGACTCTGATATAATCATTATCTCTATAATGCTTATAAAGATGTTTAAGAATCTTGTGGATTGATCATAGTAAGAGTATATGATGGATATGTGGTTTTGATTCTTTTCTTGTTGTTTTTCTCAAGCCTAGTAGATAGTCTGATAAGGATGATTTTCATGATATGGTCTTTTCTCTTTTCCAGGAACTATTGGCAGAAAAGTAACTAGTTCAATGGAAACCAACTCAACTGTAATTCAACTTTAGCCAACTCAATTGTGACTCAATCCAATTTCAATGTATCTTTTTCAGATTCAACTGTAACTGATTTAGAGGTAGCCATAGAGGATTCAGATGTATACATTGATGATTCAGATGTAGCATCGCCAAGTCTGTTGGCGAAAAATAAATAAAACTCAAGCGGTGAAGTAGCCTATAAAAGAGGCTCTTCCGTCTCGCCCTCTAATTGGAAGAGCGGTCCAATAGAGGGATAGGTCTACTCCAAAACTACGCCACTGAGACGGGTGAGAGAGGCTCTCTAGAAAAGTCGCTCTAAAAGAAAAACCGGCCCGACCGGTATGGGCTAACGAACTCAAAAAACTAAAACCAAGGGTCCTCTAGCCTAGGTACCCTAAAGAACAAGGGTTAGCGGAACTGGTCTTTAAAAGAAAACCTGTGGATCCCAGAGAGGCGTAAAAACTGCGAGCGCCCGCGAAAAAACCGAGAAAAAGACTGGGATCCTAGACCCGCGCACGAAGCGGCCGCTGCCCTAACTGGGCTTCCTAATCTTCCGCCCAGCTGAGGGTCACCGCCCCCTCGCACAGTCAGGCGTAAAGGTTACCATGACTGGCACTTTTAATTACTAGTCATCATTGAATCATCATCACTAACTTAATTTCTCATCCTCTCTTGAACTCTGATGTAGTCAACTTTACAGATCTAGGTATCTTGTTGATAATTATATTGAATAGTGATTCATACTTTAGTGATTTTGAATGATTGATCACAAAGATCTTCAGTCATTGATCATAGATGATCTCATCAATTGGCGGCTTGCTTATTAATCTAGATTTATGAAAATATCTCAATGAACTCCTTTTTCAAACCACGAGATCATAAGTTGTTTATTGGAACTGAATTTAAAATTTAATTTAATGTAGAAATTTTACTTTTGTTATTTAACTCGTAATTTAGTGGCAAGACTCTTGATCTAATTTTTATAAGTCTCTTGTATGAAAATACCCTAATATAATGAACAAAAGATGAAAATATGGTCGATGCAATCCTTCCTGGCACTGCAAAATTTCACCCTGAATCTTCTCTTCCACTAGATCTCAAGTCATTCTAATAATGCTAACATATTGAGATTATTATTTACTTATCTACCGTAGCCATCTTTCGATTCTTTATCACTATTACTAAGAGATATTGAGAAACCCTCCCAATTGGATGTATCAAACTCCCAGCCAAGAGTTATACCCCTTTAGCTACTTTGTATCTTCCTACCCTTGCTAAAAAAATATGTCGGGTTAATTACGCGATCTTGATATCATTAAGCTGGATCATAGTTAAATTCTTTATCTTTCATTATTTTCAATAGGTTGAAATAGACCTTCTGTGATTGTTCTCGAGATTAAGAATCCAAATAAGTTGATAACAATATATTTAACAGATTTCAGAATACTTAATATTGAAAATAATCTCCTGATTATGTCATAAAATGGAATATGCTCCATACAAAATAATCTCCTGATTATGTCATAAAATGGAATATGCTCCAGCGGTATAGATATTGTGCATCAAAAACCATGAAAAAAAATGTGGCAGATTCTTAAGTTGACTATACTCTGAAGAGAAGAATTTTGCTTGCATTATGCAGATTTGTCTAATGTTTAAAATGAAGCAGAATACCCAACCTTTAGTTGAATACTGCTATGCTAGGAATTCTAGTTTTAAAAGGCTAAATTCTTACACACATGTCTGTATATGTGCAACACATGGACTGTTCAGATATCCATTGATTGTTGATCTTTTTCTTCCAGATCTGGAATCTCCATATGAGGTCGTGTTGTCACAAAGGATTACCACATCAAAGATTTCTTCTAGTTAGGAGGTACATATTAAGTTGAGTATATTATCTATATTATTTCATACACCTAAGAAAGGTGAGACCACCTCTGCCATGTTTGCTTCTTCTAGGAGGGACAGATTAGGTCCACTCATGCCCACAACCGTGATTGTTTTACATCGAGATGAGCCACATATTATTTTACTTTTCTAGATGTAGTGGTCATAGAGAAGATTGTTGCTGGTAAAAGCATAATAAACTTGTAGCTCATCAAACAGTCTTTTGAGATGTTGATGATATCATGATTCTATGTATACCATCTCAAGAGATAAGTATGATGACCTTCTTTATAGGCTTCATTAGTGTTGTATATCCTTACATTAAACTCTAGTTTTAATGACCCTTGTGCAGAACATGATATCACTGCCTTTACCGACCCTCATGTATATCTCACAATGGTTTAAATGTTCTTGGGAATCATTTGTACTTCTATTATTAGTATTGAGATGTTATTTATGTATTCACATCATATTAACCAGGAATATACAATTAGAATTTAGATGAAAGTACAATCTATCTTCTGCCACATGCAATACACAAGTATTATAGAGTCAAATTTCCATGGCTTTAGATTACCACAAGACCCTTGTTCCCAACATGTTATAATATATGGTAACCCAGTTATAGCATATCTAGAATATACAACTCTCAAGCAACCTATTACTATCAAAATGTGTAAAGACCATGCATGGAAAGCAGCAAGAGAGGGGAAAAGATTGTACCTTTGATCCTTTAAGTTTGGAAGGATTTTGTGGCTTTATCTAACATACAACAATAGATAAAATACCTGATGGATAGCAACATAAAAAAAACTGAATTAGAAACTTCAACATTGACTTTAATGAGAACAAAGAGGAGAGAGATATGTACCTTTGAATATCTCCACTTTGGAGATCCAAACTTGCTTGCAACATCCTTTTCTTGACAGGAGCTTCAGTTCATTCGGATCCGGATGTTACAACTGCTTAGATATACTAACTGAAGCAGGATTACTTGGGTGCAAGCCATCTGGCATACCTGCAGAACCAAAGAAACATTCTACACCAGATGATCCTGCCTTTGAAGATACTACAAGATACAGAAGCCTGGTTGGCAAACTTCTGTACCTTACTATTACTAGGCCAGACATATCATATGCTGTGAACAGAGCTAGCCAACACATGGAGAAACCATGCTACAGCCACTGGCAAGATGTTCTTCAGATTCTTCGCTACCTGAAGGAATCCCCTGGACGTGGTCTATTCTTTGGGGCAAATGGATACACTAAGGTTGCTGCTTATGCTGATGCTGATTATGCAAGCTCACCTGAGGATCGTCGTTCTACGACGGGCTATGCGATGATGGTAGGAGGTAACCTTGTTAGTTGGAGGAGCAAGAAGCAGACGGTGGTTTCCCGATCCAGTGCAGAGGCAGAATATAGGGCAATGGCCCAAGCCACATGCGAAATTACCTGGTTACTGTCTCTTTTGCAAGAACTCAATATTGCTATCACTACTCCTGTTCCTCTATACTGCGATAACAAATCTGCCACTTATATTGCTACAAATCCTGTGTTCCATGAGAGGACCAAACACATTGAGATCGACTGTCATTTTGTTCGTGATGCTGTACGAGAAGGCAAGATTTCTACACCACATATCTCAACAGATCTTCAGCTTGCAGACATATTCACAAAGGCCTTATCAAAGAAGCGCCTTTCCTGGATATCTTCCAAGTTGGGCATGATCGATGGATATGCTCCAACTTGAGGGGGAGTGTTAGAGATTGCAGAAGATTTCCTTCTTTATATTCTATTGTAATCCCACGAGGGCTTTTATGTTAAGAGAATATTCTATGTGGCTATTTGTTAAGAGAATATTCTATAGAGAATATTCTATATTCTAAAGAATATTCTATAGAATATTCTCCTTTGAGCCCTCTAGGGTTTAGTCCTATATAAGGACCCCTATACCTCTTGAATAAACAACGAATCATCTTTTCTTATCATTCTTTCACAGTAATCATACACTTTCAATTTCGAGAATGCAATCGATGCCGTGGTTTGCTCCTTTTGAAAATCTTCCAAAAGCGAGCAAGGCGAAACAATCGAGGTACATCGCATTGATTGCACACACGTGATTGACGCAATCCTCGAGGCAACGACATAGTTCGCTGCTGGCGGCAGAGACGGTGGAGCCAAGGCTTCGACCACTAGGTTGAATCTTGCTCGACCAACTTGGATTGAGCAGCTACAATCGAACTGGACGGGTGCTCCTCCTTCGAAGATCTTACAATTGTTGACCTAAGATCGGTGCTAGGTTGACGACCATATGAAAGAATCTTTGATATCCAGCCCAACTTTCTCAATGCTTGCATAAACACAAGAATCGATTGCGAGAGGAACGATATTCCTGCGATATGAGCCAACCATTGGGAACTACGGTTTCCCTCTCCATCCGTGAAGCGAGTATGGTGTCATGAGACATCGGAACGGTGGTCTCCGCGTAAGAGGATATGCGCCTCTGTCTTTGACAACCCTCTTGCCCAATAGCGATTTACGGCCTAGAGTCTGAGAGCTTGGTACCATAAGCTATCAGAGTTGATAGAGAACCAAGGGTTTGCACGGTCCACTGCGGATCATTCGCTGTTTGTTCGGAGGAAAAAGAGAGATACAATTGCCATTCAGATTTATGTTGATGATATTATGTCACGGATGATGATGAGCATGGCATTCAGATTGCCAAGGAGTTCCTAGGTCAACAGTTTGTGACTAAGGATCTTGGTAGTCTTCGTTACTTCCTTGGATTAGAGTTAGCCAGGAACCAACGTGGTCTTGTGATGATCCAGAGGAAGTTTGATTGATCTTCTACTTGAGATAGGGATGGCAGGGTGGAAGCCTGCTACTACCCCTATGGACCCGAGCATGAGATTATATGGTGATGACACTGAGGAAGTAGACAAGAGGAGATACGTGGAGCTTGTTGAGAAGCTCTTCTATGCTACTATCACCAGGCTAGACATATCTTTTACTGTAAGCAAGGTGAGCCAGTTCATAGAGCAACCCAGGAAGGTTCATATGGATGCTATATATATGATTCTGAGATATTTGAAGTCTTCACCAGGTACTGGTCTTATATTCAACAGAGGTACATCTCTTGAGGTGGCAGCTTGTGCTGATGCAAATTATGCAGAATGCCCTAGAGACAGAAGTCTATTTCTGGTTTTGCTATTTTTGTTGGGAGCTCACTCGTGTCATGGAAAAGCAAGAAGCAAATAGTGGTCGCTAGATCCAGTGCATAGTCTGAGTACATAGCCATGGCTCAGGGGAGCACAAAGATGATGTGGATTAGATCGATTTTGACTGATCTTGCAGTTGAGGTACCTCTTCCCATAAAGCTTCTATACAACTAATGTTCAGGAAGGCGCTATGCGGTATTCAGTCGGAGGGGTCACTGCATAGAGAGTATGCGGTATGCGGGAGAGTATGCTGGGAGTATGCGGTTTTATGCGGTTTGGTATTTTTTATTATTAAAAATTTAAATTAATATTTAGTATTATGTTAGTATCCTCAGTCGGAAGAGTATGCGGGGAGTATGCGGTTTTATGCGGTTTTATGCGGAAGAGTATGCGGTTTTATGCAGGGAGTATGCGGTTTTATGTTATTATGCGGGTGGGGTTATTTGGTTTTAGATTAAATAAAAAAGTTCTATCAGAAAAGCGGCCGAGTATACAGCCGCATAGGGGGTATACTCGGCCGAGCATGCAGGGCCAACCCGCATACATGTCCGTTTCATCATACTCGGAGCGGCAAGGCTACCGAGTATGAGTATACGGCCGAGTATGCGGCTTACTCGGCCGATTTTCTGAACAATGTATATAATAATCAAGCAGCTCTTTTTATTGCCAATAATCCTGAATTCCATGGTATGAATGAACCAAGCATATAGAGGTGGATTGCCACTATACCAAAGACATGATCCAGAAGGGTCTCATATCCATCTCCCATATTTCTACTGGAGATCATACGACTGATATATTCATTAAAACCCTTGCTAGAGGACCTTTTCAGAGATGTTCCAAGCTGAGCATGATAGCCATATATGCTCCAGCTTGAGGGGGAATGTTGAGATATTTGTATTTCATTGTATTTATTTCTTATTTCTATTTCTTTCATATGTCTTTGATGTAATTTACCCAGGGCTTTTCTCCTATATAAGAAAGCCCTAAGATCTCTATTATGTTAAGCCATTCTATTTTCCAATAATAAGTAATAACAAGCGGGCAATTTTGTCAATTTTATAAGAATAAAGGGGTATATGTATTGTTGCAAAAAAAATAAGGGGCACACAAGTGTACTTGTAGAAACTCGAAAGTTAAATATCCCTTTTTAAAATACCCCTGTAAGAGGTAGGCATACCCATCTGTTCTACCCATTGTTTTAAAAAGCGTCGCTACACCAAAATCGCCCGAGGCGTACACCTCATGTCCTTTGGGTGGGGCGTATGCCTCAACTTGGCGCGGGGCGCTCGAGGCAAGGTGGAGGCATAAGCCTCAAGCGTGAGGCTTTTTTTAACTTTTGGGTTACATGCTTTGCACATGACCTTATTTTTCCCTAAACATGATATATTTCTTTATGTTCGTGTTTTTGTTTCCATGTTAAACCTTGCATATATATATCCCATACAAAGAGAAGAGATCGCATGCAACAAGCAAAGCTCAATGATCTTGTATACATCATGTTCAATTTATCAAACATCTACATATACTGGTACTATTGCATACAGATTTGAGTTTGAATTGTAAAAAATTTTTATGTTAGTTGCAAATTTCCAACTTCTTGTTATTTGGTTGTATGAGCTGTGAATCTTAGAATAATTATCACAAATATGAAACAATGTTGAAAATAAACATGTGAAGTAAAATAATTATTGTTTTTTATTCAATGTTGCAATAGTCGACCGACTAGGTCGACTATTCGACCTGACTATTAGGTGCTGGGGATCCCTGACTGAATATAACCTTTAGTCGACCAATAATCGGCCTAACCGAATAGTTGGTCCGATTATTCGACCGACTGATCGACTACTCGGTCAATTGGTTAACCGATGGATTTTTTTATTTTTTATTTTTTTAAATTCTCAAGAATTACCATTTGTCATGATATTATCAAAAATGTCAAAGCTCTGTATATGTATGTTGTTAATGGATACTTTTACCTTGGCTCTTGTTGATTGGTGATAATATGTATACATATATATATATATATAAGAATATATGTATTATAAATCATTTTTAAATTAAAAATAATTTAAAAACTATAAAATCAAATAATTCTGAATAGTCGCTCGAATACCAATTATTTTCTATTCAGCGACCCATTCGACTGAATACCGAATACACTGAATTATGCAAAATTGGTTTTCTTGTGAATAATTGAATAGAGATAAAACTATTAGTAAAAAATTTCGCCAGTGCACCTGCTCAGCAACAACAATAGGCTCGATGTGGTAGCATCGTCCTTTGTAACGATCAAGGCTAGTAAGTGCCACTTATATGCAATGGTAAAGGGGCCCCCTATGATCATTAATTATAGAGATCCATACAAAACATACCTTGTGGCATATTTCAACTGTTCGAGTCCTTTTATCTCCATCTCCAGCCCGTGTACTTGTTGGAATTGGGAAAAAGTCCCATCAGAGGTATCACATTGACTTGAGTTATGAAATATTAGTTTTTACTAGTGGCTTAATATTGGTTTTTTGAACTTCAATGCTTTCGTCTCTTATGTGTTGTATTTTTTACTAGTGTCAAATTATTTTTGAATGTGTATTAGGCAGAACTTAATATTATTATATACTTTTTAATGTATTTGGCTTTAATTTATTTTTTTTCAAAAAATCGAGACATTAGCTTCTCCTCAATTTCGGGAAAACACATCGGACTGCCTCACGCTTTTTTAAATCTTGGTTCTACCCATTGAGTGCAGATTTCTTGTGATCACAGATTTCTATCTCACATCACAAATTTCTATCTCACCATCTTTTATTGTATTGCATCCTTTATTTGTTTTAAAATATGCGTTTATGATGAATATGCTATTGGTCACTGATTTAATTTATTTAGGCTTATGTTTTTTTTATAAAATCACATTCGCTCTTATTTTAGGTTGCAAAACAAGAAAACCAATTACTTATGAAGGAAAAGGAGGATTTGTCTATCAGGCTTTCACAAGCTGAAAGGATGCTACACGAGAGCAGGCATACAATACAGAAGCTTCAAGAAGACAATTCAAAACTACATCGTGCTGTGGAGCAGAGCATGACAAGGATAAATAGGATGTCGATGGATTCTGATTTCTCTGTGGACAGGTTAAGTTTTTTGTAATTTTTCTTGCATGCCAAATTTCCCCGCCTTTGTCTTTGCGATAACATTTTCTAAAGATTACAGCTCGAAAGAACTTTGATGTCCATGCTTCATAGGTTTTAAAAAATTACAGGGCCAACACATGCATAATGAGGGATCTCAAAAACACGTAAATCTTGTTTTGGCTACTGAAATTGGAACAAGGTTCGATAATCTAAATCCCTTCCTAGGCCAAATCAGGTCAAAATGATTCATATTCTGGAACTTCGGAAAATAGGTGGAAGGTCTGTCATTGCTCATGTGAAAACATGGAAAATCAGTTGAACTTATAGTCCTTTCCATCGTGAATCCCAGGTGCATATGAAAACATGTTACAGTGATCGATCTGCGTGTGCAGTCCTCTTCATGAAATGAGTAGAGACATATATACACAATGAAGCTAGGGTCAATAACATATATGAGTGAGAGGATCAAATACATACAGAGAAAGATTTGATTGGACAAAAAATTGGGTTCCAAAAGGTGATGAAGCAATGTAAAATCATGTTTTCAGAATACTGGTACACAAACCTGCAGCATTAGTCACTCATATCTGCAAATTCCCCGACTTTCAATACACTGAAATGCACTCCTGGTGGTAAATGATAGCATGATCTTGACCTTCAAACACACTGATGTATGACTTGTGCACATCGACTGTGAATTAATGTTGCATACACACACTAGTTTTCAGAGTACACTGGTGCCACTCGCTTTCATTTTCCATCCCATGCAGGCATGCGAGGGCTCATGTGCATGCACAATATATGCACATTGTCAAATACATGGATTCCGAAATATTATAAAAGTTCGGACTCAGCTTTTCATCGATTGCAACGTGGTGCAAAAATTTATGGGGTTTCAAATTGTTGAGCCCTAATATATCCGGATAATGGTATTGGTATGTTGAATCGAAATGAGGAATACCATGATATATTAGTGTTTTCGAAGATCACCGTCTTCTAATGTTTCTCTATCATTTACTCCAATTTTAAATAGTGAGACCTCTCTGTGCCCATGGGTTTTTTCCCCACTACACCAGTGCGGTTTTCCAAGTAAATATTCTTCTCTCTGTGATTACTTGTTAATTGTGTGTTTGCTTGGATGTGTCTCGACACAAAATCATTTTGAACGTGAGTTGCTGCAATGCGGTCCAGAAACTTGAGTTATTTGCTGTCAATACATAAATTTATTTGGAGTTACCTTGCACATGAAATTTGGAAGGTAATGCATGTTTTTTTTGAGAAACCACTGGGAGCTAATACTGTTTGGGAAGTTTCTCATATGGCCCCATATATCAGCAATTGCATAGGACTGCAAGTTAAAAATGGTGCAGGAACTTCCGGGGATTACCCTTTGGTCTAGATTTTTTTTTTGAGAAAAGAAAAGTATGGCCTTCCAGACTGGGACCCACCTCAATGAGTATGAGTATATATTAAACCATAAAGTTATGAATTACATCGGACTACATTTTTCATGAGGCACACAATGCCCTTCAATGCTCAATGACATTATCAGAATAAAACCTTTGTCCTCTAAAAATGAGCTCGTTCCTGGCCCATCATATGGACCACAACATAGCAAAGGGGAACGAGTTGTCATCATGGCCAATTTCGCAAACCGATCTAATATCTCTTCAAAAGCTAGTGCAATCCCGACTCGCAAGCCACACGATGTTGGCCTTGGTCCACACCTCCACTGAGAAAGGACACGAGAAAAATAAATGGTTCGCATCCTCCATCGCCAATCCGCATCCTCTACCGTCGATCCGCATCTATCGCATCCAACACCCTCCCGCCCAACAACTGCCCCAGACACTCTTTCGTTAGAATCTTCCCAAGCCAAAATAGCCAAAGGAAGACCTTAATTCGGTTCAACACTCTTCACTTCCAAATCAAACCCGTGTCTACATCAACCTCCTCCTGCACGACCATCCCGTCCTCCACCAAAAAATGGCACGCCTTCTTCACCATAAATCTCCCATCTCTCCAAACAAAGTGATCTCTGCCCGAGTACGGGCTCTCGTACTACAACAGCTCCGTCTGTAGAGTAAGGAACTACTCCACCCTCTGATCCAATAATGTCGAAGAGAACACCGCTGACCATGTTCCTGTGACGCCCTAGGATCCAGACACCTGTTTACGCCGTATTCGCAATACAACATTTACTAACATCGCATTAAGTATATGGAAATACAGAGAAATTTTTCATGTTTTGCTTTTGCATATGACATTCACATTCAAGTAACAAGTGTCACAAACATTCCTTTTTATTAACTTTCATAAATATATACACGGACAAAAGGGTTGACAATACATACATGCATCTTAATAATCTTACTGAAGAGGAAAGGAAGCATTTACATCATAACAGATCAAAAATTGAAACAAAAGAAACTGTACCGTCTCGAATATACTCGATCGCCGGGAATCATCAACCCGCTACTGGGTTGCAGGCTGCTTGCTTGCCAAAACATGGAAGGTAGAAAAAGCGTCAGCGAGCGCTGTTGCTTCCCATATGTCATATTATTAAAATAAGCATGCATTTAATATGTTCAAAAGAAAGCAAGTAGACATGCATTTATGAATTTAAAAATCTACCACTACCTGCGTAGAAGAAGGTTTTCAAATTATTCTGCATTTGTTTCCCCCTAATCACTCATTGTTTACTTATCATTGAGATCAGGTTATGGATCTTAATAAGGAGTTAGTGAGGTGATATTTTATTTTACTCTTTGTTTATTGACGATGGAAAGGATAATATATCAATCGGGTTTTCAATTCTATCTATCTTTTCAAGTCTAATGGATATTCTGTGGTCTTGGTATTTGTATAACCTCACACTATGACTCTAAGGCATGAATAATGCCTTAGGGTTGGGGTGCCTCCGTAGGCATGCGGTGTTGTATAATGCATCCTAACTAAGTTCTCAACACATCCACTAGCTTATAGGGATTTTGAATCCAATTTAATTATAGTCACTTCCAACCAACTCAACTTATCATTGATTTCATCTCTTAACTCAGATACATTGTAAACCAATCAACTTTGATTGTAACTCCTCTAATCCTCAACTGTAATTGACTAAGATGTAACTCTAGATGATTTAGATATAGACATGGATGATTCGGATGTAGCATTTCCAATCCTGTTGGCGAAAAGTAACTAAAAACTCAAGCGGTGAGGTAGTCTCCTAAGGAGACTCTTCCGTCTTGCCCTCTAATTGGAAGTGCGGTCCAATAGAGGGATAGGTCTACTCCAAAACTACGTCACAGAGACGGGTGAGACTCTCCGGAAAAGTCACTCTAGAAACTGGCCCAACTAGTATGGGTAAACGAGCTCGTACGGAAAAATTAAATCCGACGATCCCCCGCATGGGTATCCTAAAAACAGAAGGGTTAATGGATTGGTCAAAAATCGGAATCCCAACGAGGAGTAAAAACACTGCCAGCTCGCGAAAAAATCGTGAAAAGACTGAGATTCTAGACCAGTGCACTTGGCGGCCGCTGCCCAAACTGGATTTCCTTTCCTCCGCCCAGTTGAGGGTCACCGCACCCTCGCATAGTCAGGTATAAAGATCATCGTGATTGGCACTAATAATTATCAATCCTAACTCATGCTTATCATCCGTTATCAATATCCATTAACAAGCTAAACATATTCACTAATCAGATGACCTCTAACAGAGCTCTTGATCAAAGCTACTAGGTAGAACAAAATGACTAAATCCTAAATGAAGCTCCTTCCATTAAATGATTACGATATTTCATTTGATTAAAATTGTGGTGTAAAAGCAAAATATCGGCATAATTAACTCAAGACCGGACCAAGAGGGTTACGAAGAATTGGTCCTCAAACATACTGTTAATAGTCCCAATATAGATAAGGCAAGCATCTAATGAAAACTGTTACCTAGGCCAATCTTAAACCTTAGCGAGATTGAATTTGGAGTGTAAAGATCATCACTGGTGATTCCTACGTACTCAAGAGCATTTAAATAATTATTCATGTTAATCAATCACCTATTTGCTTCGTGTGAATAGAGTATTACTGCCTATTTAACTATATTTGCACAACATGAGTATGTACTCTATGGAAAACATTGAGTCTTGTTTTATATTAGGGTTTTTATCACTTGTGCCCCTCCGTGATATCACAATATCAATTATGCCCCTATCTTTTTGGTAATATCAGTTGTGCCCCTCACTTCTTGCCGTTTTATCAGTTGTGCCCCTTGGGTTAGTCGCCGTCCATCCATAGTGCAAACGGACGTTAACTTTGAGGAAATAAGCGGAATTAATTTAAAGAAAAAAGTTCAGTGGTCATTTTGACATCATCTTCCTCATCCTCTTCTTCTTCCTCCTCTTCCCCCATCCTCTTCCTCCTCCTGCAGGTCGGTGGCGTCCTGCCTTCATACTCCAATGTCGATGAAGGCGGGGGCTGCAGATGCTTAACCAGCACGGGAATCGCTCCACCCTCCACGATCATGTCTACCATGTCCTCTGCATCCAAGCAACTCTGAATAAGCAAAGCCAGCACGATTAAACTAAACATCTGGACATATCTCAAAGTTCGTTACTACATGAAAAAGTATTCCCGAAATTCAAAAAAAAATCCAATGAGCAGAAATATCTCGTTTTTTGAATGACAACGAACTTCGCAAAATCAGCTAAACGAAAAAAATCGTGCCTTTTCTTCAAAAACAAAGCATGATCCACCGAATCCAAAACCCGTCAAATCTCACCGTCCTTGGCGAGCTCGGCGAGAATGTGCGCGCGCCGCGTGCTGCGAGGCGATCGGAGTATTTCCCCGAGGAGGAGGCGCAGAGCACCTCCACCTGCGTCTCCACCTCCCTCGCCGCCCTGCTCCCCCTCCCCTCCCCGCGCCGCCCCGTGTCCCCTGGGCCGTCCCCTCCCCTCCCCCGCGCCGCCCTGCTCCCCCTCCACCGCGCCACCCCGTGTCACCTGGGCCGTCCCCTCCCCTCCCCCGTGCCGCCCTGCTCCCCCTCCCTCCCCGTGTCCCCTGGGCCGCCCCCTCCCCTCCCTCCGTCGCGGTCCGCCCCGAGCTCCTCCCTCGAGCTCCTCCTCCGCCCCTGATTTTGTTCTGACCATAATACCCTTCTTAACCACACCATAGTTTGAATAAATCATGGTTATTTTAATTTTTTGACGGTCAATCTGACGGAAGGGCACAAGTGATAACAGAGAAAGAAGTGAGGGGCACAACTGATATTACCAAAAAGATAGGGGAATAACTGAAATTGCGATGTCTCGGAGGGGCACAAGTGATAAAAACCCTTTATATTATTGCTTGAGTAGCCAGGTCACCATCATAAATGGAGATAATTCCAATATCACTTGATCAAGCAAATATATATATTATATTTAAGTATGATCTCTCTCTATGTTATCATAACTATATTTGTCCGTTTACTACTTACAAGGAACTGCATATGATTTCTTGTGTTGATGTCTATATATGTGTGTGTGTGTGTATATATGTCATCCTTATTTTTCGGCCATATTTCAAAATCTTGATCAAGCTTCAGGAGTTGGATGGTGATTTGATCATGCATTTCCTTGCCGTAAACATGTTTATTTTTTTCTGAGCCAACGGAGTTTACTCAATATTCTCTTCTGGCTTCTCATTTCAATATCCTTATTACAATTTACATCCATGGAAATGATTAATGTTTAAGCTCCTGGAGTTTCTTGATCAAGCTCCAGGAGTTGGATGGTGATTTGATCATGCATTTCCTTGCCGTAAACATGTTTATTTTTTTCTGAGCCAACGGAGTTTACTCAATATTCTCTTCTGGCTTCTCATTTCAATATCCTTATTACAATTTACATCCATGGAAATGATTAATGTTTAAGCTCCTGGAGTTTCTTGCCATTTACAAATTTTTTACTAATCTGCTCTTCCTGCCAATCATGGCTACCCAAGTTTATTGATATCATTATCAAAACAGTATCAGTTATCATAATTACATTAATTTCAGATAACAGATATAAAGAGTCCGATTACTTCATTCTTTGGATCCAGTACTTAGAGTTACAAGCCATGAATATAATCTAAACTTCATGTAAAACTGTAATAATTTTATAATGCAAGACAGAACAGTGCAGTTCTCTTCCTTTAGTTGCTAACCCATAAATATTTAGTGTTTGCATTATTATTATTATTTTACTAGAATTATCAGGATCACATAACATAGATATGTCAAGGAATATTTATAAACTACATATATATCAATCAATGGTGGTTTAGTTTGTACACAATTGCCTCTAAAACCCAAAATTTAATATGAAATCGGTAGTACTGGATGACAACAAGAAAGGGAAAGAATGATGCATGCATGGCAGCAAATGGAGAGGGGGAGATTGTGCCCTTTTTTTTGAACTTTGGAGGAAAGGGAGGAGCATGCAGCAGATTTTGGAAGTTCCAAGGCTTGGGAGAAGGCTCCTGCAATTTGAAGAGAAGGAGCAGCTGCAGCTGAAGCAAGGAGGCTCCAGCCTTTCCTTGATTGAGAGCAGCAACCCTCCAGGATAGTCCACCTGTTTCTGCTGGAAATCCCAGCAAGTGTTTGCAGCAAAGAAGGGGATCTTCGAGGGAAGAAAAGGGTTCTATTGGCTGTGGATTTGAGAAGAGGGTTTTGGGGTCTTTGGGAGGATATAAATAAGGTATCAGGGGCCCTATAATTTGTCCAAATGGGGATAAAAACTAAGCCAAGTGCGAAGGAAACAAGGAGTCAAGTGGCTGGACAGTAGCTGCCACTGTTCTATTTTTTTTCTATTCATTTATTTGAGATAATTAAAAGTGTTCGTATTTGCGCATCGAATGTCGGATTTCAACGCGCCATATCTTGTTTTGACTGTATCAAAATGACGATCAATATGAGTATAATATTGACATTACTTCCGATCGGGTTTGAATCCTCGAAATTTTCGAGATATAGTTTTGGTTTGAGGTTAAATTTTGTGAGATTAAAATACCAAACGGCCTCCGATTGACAAACGGTCGATTCGGTTGGTCTTATTTCGTCGAATCGGATTTTAGGGCAGTCTCGATTCACTTCACGATTTCCGAATTTGTGTTGCAGCTTTTTCGAACACGCACTACGATGCGACCGATTTTCTGTCGATTTCACCCGAATGACTTTTGGTTCACGGCTAATTGATCGATTTAAGTTATTTAATGTTGATGGACACCTTTATTGGTTTAATCGGACCCTAATCGGGTCGGGTTCGGGTTTGTGCAGTTCAGGTTGTTACAGTTCCACGGTCCCAGACCTACTGCACCATCACCCCTCTGTCTCCTGCTAACCGCTGAAGACGAGGGTATCACTCCCCCAAAGCCCCCATCCCTCGTCCAATCATCTAACCAGAAGTGAAACGTTGTACCATCCCTGAGCACCGACTGCGGCTTGATGGAAATCTCGGAATAACCGCGGTGATCCCCTTTAACAGTGAAGAAGGTAATCACCCTGATTGACCGTCAGCGACATGACAACCCCATAAATCTTCCTTAGCAGCTGGCAAACCAAATCCTCTGAACTCGTCCACAGCCGAACCGACCATTTCGCCATGAATACCTTATTCATCTCTTCCATCTGCAGCACTCCCAACCCACTCTTCCTCTTCGAGGACGTCACCTTGCCCACTCCATCAGGTGAAACCTCTTCCCGTCATGTCGCCCGCCAGTCTGAAAAAATTTTCTCATCAAGGTCTCAATCTTGTTTCGCACCCCGCGCATAACGATCTCATGAAGCAGAAGAAGATAGGAACTGCCGAGAGAACATGCTTCAACAACACCGACTTCCCACCCTTAGAGAGCAGAGATGCCTTCCACCCCGTCAATCTCGCCTCCAGCCTTTCCAATAGCATCCTCCAGTCCCCAGACCTTGGTTTCCTCACCACAAGAGGAAGGCCCAGGTACGCATCCGGGAAGGACATAATCGGGCAACCCAGAATCTCCATCACGTTCCGCTGCTCCATCTCCGTGAGGCTGAAAGGGTCCACCATGGACTTTTCCCTGTTGATCCGCAACTCGGATACGTCTCCAAAAGTGTCCATAATATGCGATGCACATTGAATCTTCTCCACCTCATCCCTCAGGAATTGAGATTGGTTTTTTCCTCTATTGTGTTTGTTCCCTTGTTAAAAATAGTTTCTTAGCATTTTAACAATGAAGGTAGAAAATCGGACTTAAGGAAAAATGATTCTTTGTATAAGACTTGTATTCTTGTAGCTTCAACTCTTTAGTATTTCCCTTTGTTTGGTCAAGAACTTCCGTGATTCAGGGAGGTATCGGAGGCAGGGAGAACTAAAGCGTCGAGCGGTGCTACTACTTACTTCTTGACGCTAAATTGACACTATTGTTCCTGATGTCACCTCTTTATCATTTTAGCTGTTATTGTTATGTCAATCACTACTACTAAGGAATGATCGCTATTAAGGTGCTTTGGATATATTCCTGTGTGACCACCATTTTTTACCTGGAGTTTACTGCCACTTGGAACTCCATCTTTCCCAACTTGGTTTTTGAGATTTCTACTTGCTATATAGGGCTTTTGCTTCTCCATGCATAAAGGAAAGTTGAGCAGAAAGCTTCATCTTATATTTATACATGGAGTTTCTTCTGCTACCATGTTTAGTACATCTACTTGCTACTCAAGTCTTACAGTTCTACTCTTCCTTCGTTAGCAGAGTGTCATTTTATAGTTGAGTAGAAAGCTTCATCTTATATTTCTACACAGAGTTTCTTCTGCTACCATGTTTGGTACATATACTTGCTACTCAACTCTTACAGTTCTAGAACTCTTGAAGGTTCAACTACCCTGAAGGAGACGTAGGAGGTGGAGGGGCGATGGGCAATCGGGGAAAGGCCCCCTTGCTTCCAGAGGAGGCGGCTGCCGGGAATCCTCTTGATCAGGTGAAGAAGGGCTTTGATGAAGAGGGGAAGAGAACTACGTCGATGGATGCCCTCTCTCGTCGTCGATGCTTCAAGTGTGGCCTTGCGGGTCACCTTACGCGGTGGTGTGCGGCGAGGAGGGTGGTTTACTACTGCTGTCGGGAGGAGGGGCATATTCGGAAGGAGTATCCTGGCATTTCTTCCGATATGGTGGTTGACGGTGGCACATACCAGAGAGCTATGGTGAACAAGGGGATCCCTTGGGATCCCGTTGGTGGAGTCCTTATTGCCAAAGGCCCTAATTCTGATCCGCGGAAGGTTGTGGAGGTCTTGGACTTCGGTAGAACCGTTGGCTGTGTAGAGGACATGATTTGGCTCTCAGAGTCGGCACTTTGCATTCGTGGAGTGGAGACGGCGGAGATACCTGAGTTTCTTTCCAATGGGAGTGGGTTGTTCTCATCGTCGGTGCGGTGGCGACAGCCTCTCTTGCGAGATGGGGCGCTGAAGTCTCCTTCGAGCTGGTTCTTGGAGGTCCAAGGTCTTACGATTCACTATCGGAGGTTGGACACCGTTAGGGAAGTGCTGCGGGAAATCGGTGATGTCGAGAGCATTCTTCGATCGGGTCATCGACTTGGTGAGGGTTGGGGAACGATCGTTTCAATGAAGGGGGACTGGAGGCCGATCCCTCCAGAGAAGACCTTCCATGTCGAAAAGGTGACTTTTCTTCTTCGTCTGACGAGTGTAGAGGAGCTCGAGCTGACTCGAGAACCAGAGCTGTAGATGGGGGTGGCTGGGAAATTGGCGATTTCACCGTTGTCGATGGAACCTCCAGCGACCATTGACGTGCTCCGAGATTCACATGCAAAATCGGTGATCTCATCCCCAAGATTGTAGCTGGAGATTGCACGGGTTTCGGGGACGGTTCGCCTTTTGCTATACCTGTGATCGGATCGGGTCCTGACCCTGGTCCGGTTTTTTAGTTTTCCCTTCTAGGCTCATCGGGTAGTGCTGTGATGGATCATGTCATGGATCAGGCTGTTGATCCGTATGCGGATCCGGGTGGGGGACTTGGTTTGGCCCCAGGTGACGGATGTGGTTCGAACCCCCTCTTGCTCCAGAAATCCTTTAGGAGACTTGTTTCTAAATTGGCCTCGAAGCACTTGCAGGTGGCCGCTGCTGGTGGTGTCCTCTCTCATTCCCTCGGAGGTGCGATCGGGGGTGGTGTCTCCTTGGTGTTGGCGCAGGGCGTAGGACCCTTTGGCGTTGGGGAGTTTACCTCTCCTTGTGAAGGTGCAAGATCATAGGGCAGGGCGGAAGGGCTTCAGATGACCCAAAGGTAACATACTCGGGCCCTACCAGGGGAGGTAGTTCGAAGGTGGTTGCAGTGGAGGACCATCTGCTCGGACCTTTGCGGCATCGAGCTTCTCTTGGTGGAGAGTGGAATGGGATTCTGTTGGTTGAGGTTAACAGGGCACATCTATCTGCTCCTGTGGGTTCGTCTGATGGGTAGTCCGATCCCTCTCCCTTGCGGATGGAACCTGTGGCCATGGCTAATGGTGGAGTGACTCCCTATGGGGTTGGTGGGGTAGTTGATGACTTGATTTCGGGGTAGCTACTTTGGCTTGAAGCCGAAAGATGGAGCAATGCATTCTGACAGCTGAAAGGAAGCGGAGGGAGCGAAGGTTGGCACTGGGCAGAGACTGTCGGAAGTTAAGGGATGATCCAATCCTCTTGTTCTCGCGTAAGAGAAGGAAGCCTGATGGGAAGATGTGGTTGGAATGAGAAATGGAAGACAAGGAGGGGAGCTTCAACAAATTCGAGGTGACAGAAGCAAACTTAGCTGCGACATCTCTTGTTGATGATCGAAAGTGCATAGTGATTTGTTGAACAGTGGAGTCGGCATTCACTTGCGGGTTGCGGAATGTGTCAGGGTATCTCTGTCCACCAAAAACCCTCCGAGTGGATCCAAATGAAGATCATCTCCTGGAATGCGAGGGGGATGTGGGACAGGGAAAAGAGGACGGTGGGGGAGCATTTGGATTCGCGGGGTGCTGTTGTGGTTTTCTTGTTGGAATCAAAGGTTACGAGTTGGGACTCGGGATCCTGGAGATCAATGGGATGCTCTAGAGTGTTGGAGTTCAGAGTGGTTCCATCCATTGGAAGTGCTGGGGGTATGGTTTTGGTGTGGGATGGTGATTTGTTCTCTTTTGTGGAGGAGAGTGTGGATCTCAAATCTATCTTGGTGTTGCTAGATTGTAAGTCTAGGGCTGGCATGTTCCTGTTTAGCTTGGTATATGGGGTTTATGGCGGTGGGCATGATGCGGTTATGTGGGAGGAGTTGCAGGTAGCTAGGAGGAAGTTCTCAGACACCCCTTGGGTGGTCGGGGGGGGGGATTCAACGTGACTGCTCGCATCTGATTGTCCCAACGATCGAGAAGGAAGACCCAGGTTTGGATGACTTCATGGAATTTGTCTGTGCTCTGGCGATGGAAATTTTTGATGGCAGGAACAAAGATGCACTTGGTGTAACGCTTCCTCGCGGTCACGTTTGGATAGATTTCTGGTCTCTACATAGATTTTGGAGTTGTTCCCTCTTGTTGTGGCTCGTGCTCTTCCTAGATCGAGATCTGACCACACGTCCATTTGCTAGGACTCGGGTGAGGGCGTGATCTCGATGTTCAGGTTTGAAAAATCTTGGATGTTGGACGACAGTTTCAGGGATATGGTCTCAGACTTCTGGGGCTCTCTACAAGTGGAAGGTTCTGCTGCGCAGAGATTGGTGCAAGAGCTTATACTGTTGCGAGAAAGACTAATGGAGCACAAAAAATAAGTGAGGAGGTGCATAATTAAAAGGCGGGAGATAGCGGTGGTTGAGATCACGAGACTGGATGAGATCGAGGATAGTCGTGTGTTGAACAATGAGGAGATGAGTTCTCAGAAAGATTTTCATCAAGTGGTGGTCGAGGATGGCAGACGAAGGGTGGTGGAGCGGCGTCAGAGATCCAGGCAGAAGTGGGTGAAAGAAGGGGATGCGGACACTCGTTTCTTCCATGCGGTGGCTAGTTGAAGGAGGAGGAATCTGATCACGAGCTAAAAATTGATGATAATAGTGTTCAAGGAGATAGGGAGATTGGGAGGGTTCTTGTGGATCACTTTCGATGCTTTAGCATGAGGCTGCTGTCGACTGGTGCTAGATGGTCCGGGAGGGGGGCTAAATGCTTGAATAATGGTCAACAAGAGGCACTTTTATCAGATTTCACGAGGGAGGAGGTTTGCAGAGCGGTTTTTGATCTCAATATTGATGGTTGTCTAGGTCAGGATGGTTTTCCAGTTTCTTTTTACAGGGACTTCGGGAGATGATGGAGGAGGATGTTATGGCCCTAATGTTTGAGTTTAGGGATACAAACAGGGGTCTGGAGAAGCCTAACAAATCATTGTTATTCTTGCTTCCAAAGAAAGAGGGTGTTGAGTGGGTTGACGATTATCACCCCATTGCGTTATCAAATGATATATATCTTATAGTGGCCAAGGTGTTAGCTACTCATCTACAAGGTGTTTTGGATGATCTCATCCTACCGATACAGTCGACTTTTATACTGGGGCGACAACTTTTGGAGGGAGTGGTTATGACAACAGAAATGACCACTGATTGGAAGAGAAGAGGAACTACATGCTTCCTTTAGAAGGTTGATTTCTCAAAGGCATATGACATCATGAATTGGAAGTTCATTTGGGCGGCGTTGGTGAGGAGAGGTTTTGCGGATGTTTGGATTGACTGGATGAAGAGGTGCATCACCACCACCTTGCTTTTGGTGTTGGTGAATCAAAAGCAAGAATGGGGTTTGTTAGAAAATCGGAAGCGGAAGCGAAACATGGAAAAGATAAATAAGAACAAGAAGAACATCGGGATTTTACGTGGAACCCTACTCCGTGAGGAGCGGGATGAAACCACGGAAGAAGCCCTCAACGGGGCATGCTATGCATTACTTTTTCTCAATGAGTACAGGAGGTCTGGGGCTCCTTATATAGCCTTCCCAGAGCCTCCAAGTCCCACCATTGGACGATGTGGGACTAAACACTGGATGGGGTAAATGGATCTTCTCCAGGATCCATTTACCCTGTTACAACTTAATGGGCGCATACACGAATACTCCAACACTCCCCCTCAAGTTGGAGCATGCAATGCTCAGCTTGGACAAACAGAAAGAAACTCAACTCAACGCTACAGGACACTACGGACAATATCAACCCAACGCGCGCATTACTGCTGTCGAGGACGTTGCTTCTCATGCCGTGCAGGTGAGGAGGACAAACGGGCTGGAGTGTGAGTCAATTGAAGACTCGGAACCTGACCATCGAGTCTGAACTTGCGCCTGAAGTCTCCTCGTCGGAGAACTGGGTCTTGCCCATCTGGCTCAGAGAATGGTGCACTGCTCTGGTGTACCTATGATACCACATAAAGATCCTTACCCTCAAGGGAATGGTCCTCCGCTCTGGAGTCCCTATGGCTCACATGAAAACTCTGGCCAAACAACAACAAGAATGATGGGGACCTCGAACTGATGATGGCAACGTATGCACATCTGAAAATGACCGCACACTTGTGCGTGTCTGAAACTGGAGACTCGGAAACAATGATCGTCGAGTCTGAAACCGAACTGTAAAGTCTGATCAACTGGCTGGCCTGGAGACTGGCATCTGAATCTGGAATCTGGATCATGTACAGACCTGTGACTCTACATATACTCCCCCTTTCTCCCATACTTATCGGAACATGAACATCGACAAAGTTGGGAGAAGACAAGATAAATAGGGGTACAAAACAAAACCACTTAGCCGATCAAAACATTTATCGACTTTTCAAACATACATCATCATTTTTTAAGCTTTTTTTTAAGCCGTTGACAATTTTTTTTCGGCTTTCATCAATCTTTTTTTTCCGTAAGCCGTTTCATTTTTTTTACGGCTTTTCAAATCATAATATTTTTTTTCTCAACTTGCGTACGGTTTTTTTTGTGTACGCACCTCCTTTTCACATTTTTTTTTAACAAAAGGCCCATTGGGCCCAAAACACTATTTCTCTCTCCCCTTTTTTTTAACCGACACGGGCCAATGAAGCCTCCTTCCTCTCATTTTTTTTCCGCAAATAATGCCTCCTTTTTAGGTCTCGTCCCTCATGCTTACAAACAGATATGAATTTTTTTTAAAATAAACTTCTTTCCTTTTTTTTTTAATTTCTCTCTCAGTCCACTTGGACCCAACAGTAATTAATTTTTTTTTGACTTGAACAAACTGAGTGAACATCCAGAACCAAAAAAGAAGCATCATAACAGCAATAAAAATCCAAAATATAAAAACAACTAAAACAGCATAGAATCTCTCAATCCATAACTTAAAAATAGTAAAGAAAACAAGATTTAACCGATTGCATAAATGTCCTAGAAATCAAAGATGAACTGAAAAGACATCCAGCAGGAGCAAAACAATTATGATCTGCAAACTCTATCCCTCAACTTGCTCTCTAAGCCTCCTGATTGTGCTCCGGACAGTCACGGCACTAGCAGTATTCAGTGTGTAGGCACCACCGGCCTTAACCTTACCACAATCTTTGCATCCCCAAATGGGCCAAATCCCAACAGCTTTCCTTTTAACAGCATACTTGCCACAGAATTCACAGAAGTACTTGGCGTGTTGGCTGACCTCCATCTTTTTAATTTGCTTCCTCAAACTGGCACCATAACGAGTGCCATATTTCCCGATAATTCCAGCCTTCTTCGTTCTCTTAGTCATGGCTGCGCCGACGATGAAGGAATAGAGGAAACCCTAGAGGGAGGTGACGCCGTCCGCAAGGAGGAAGATCGCATGGGTGTTGCTTGCCGCTGGAGGATGAGACCGGGATGTTGCCAGGGTTTCTGGAGGCAACACCGCGCGTGGAGGAACCGCCTGGCAAGGATGCGCACCCCATGCCTGGTGCTGCGTGGGATCTCGCGCTGCTTGCGCGGTTGATCCCGGAGATCTTTGGAGGGTCACGCTGCTCTGATACCATGTTAGAAAATCGGAAGCGGAAGCGAAACATGGGATAAATAAGAACAAGAAGAACATCGGGATTTTACGTGGAACCCTACTCCGTGAGGAGCGGGATGAAACCACGGGAGAAGCCCTCAACGGGGCATGCTATGCATTACTTTTTCTCAATGAGTACAGGAGGTCTGGGGCTCCTTATATAGCCTTCCCAGAGCCTCCAAGTCCCACCATTGGACGATGTGGGACTAAACACTGGATGGGGTAAATGGATCTTCTCCAGGATCCATTTACCCTGTTACAACTTAATGGGCGCATACACGAATACTCCAACAGGGTTATTTCAAACCGCATAGGGGGTGAGACAGGGTTGTCCATTGGCCCCTTTGCTGGTTGTTCTGATGGCATATGCGTTAACGGTTATGTCTAGTGTGACAGAGTAGGGCGGTTTCTTCGGAGGGTACTCCAAGGATGGATATTATGTGTCGTTGTTACAATATGCTGACGACACCTTGTTTTTTTATTGAAGGTGGGGTGGATGAGTGCAGGACTGTGAAGGCGATGCTTGACATTTTTGGTGACCTATCATGTCTGAGGGTGAGTGGAGCGAAGTCGGTATTTGTGCTCTTCACCCTGTTGGCAACAGACTCTGTGATTTGTAGCGAGATCATGGGGACGAAGCAGAGGTCCCTACCTGTTAGCTATCTGGGACTGCCTTTGCTGACAAGGAGGACGTGGCAGATTGACTGGTTACCTCTAATAGAGAAGTTGGAGAAGAAGCTTGCAGGTTGGAAAGTGGCTTTCCTGTCAAAGGGAGGAATGTTGATCCTGATCAAGGCCGTCCTATCATCCATTCCTATCTTCTTCATGTCTATGAGGGTCATGCCTTTGGGAATCCGAAACAGACTGAAATCTTTGATGCGCCGTTTTTTCTGGTCGTCATCTTGAGGGTATAAGCATCTTGCTTTGGTTGGGTGGTTGGCGGTGTCTACGCCGATCAACGAGGGCAGCCTGGGAGTTTTGAAGATTAAGGATATGAATAAGGCATTGCTAGTGAAATGGGTTTTGAAGATCTGGGGCCCCGAGAACGATCTCTGCTCAAATCTGATAGGTCGATCTATGGAGTATCTACCAGCTTGGTGGCATGTTTTGATGGAGTGTGATCGCCAACTACTTTCTGGAGAGTAGTGTGTTCAGTCTTGCCAGATTTGACTGGGTACTTGTGCCCTGTGCTAGGGGATGGCCATGGTTTCTGATTTTAGACGGATGACTGGACAGACGATGGTGCATTCTGTGACCTTTGAGATTGTTTTCGTTGGCTTCGAACAAGGACATTTATGTAGTAGATGTGTGGTTGGATGGTTTATGGACGCCTAATTTTGTGGCAGAATTGTCGGACCAAAGAGCTGAAGTTTTTTTGTGTCTTTCTAGCAGATTGTCTAGACTTGAGGCGCTGTTGGAGGGAAAGGACTTATGTGTTGGAGGGATGGTTTCTTCTCGGTAAGGAAGGCTTACAAGGCTATGGTTACCCAACCTTCAGTCTCATATCCGGTGATCTAGAGAGACTGTGCGAGGATATGGACTTGGAGGATTCCCTCTAGAGTAAAGGTCTTTCCTTGGTTACTAAGGAGAGAGCGGGTGTTAACGGCAACTAGAAGAGCAAGGATTTTTCCTGGAGCTGCGGAGGGGTGTAGAAGGTGTAGTGAGTCATCTGAAGAAATAGATCACTTGTTCTTTAAATGCCCAGGGTCGGTTGAAGTTTGGATAAATGCGACAGCTACGGGTCTAGATTGGAGCAACGGAGATACTTTGTGCGACTATTTGCTCCCTTTGGTTAGCTAGAAATTATGTGGTATTTGAAGGAACTAAGTTTTATTTCGAGAATGTACTTGAGCATGCCAGCACCCTTTTTGAATCTTGGCGGGTGTAATTACTAGCTTATTTTTATAAATACATATTTTTTGGATGGACCTCTACGGGAGGTCCATCCCACCGTTTCTCAAAAAAGTCGTACAGTTCTCTACCTTCGCTAGCAGGGTGTCATATTATAGTTGAGAAGAAAGCTTTGTAGAGATATATTTTAGTCTATGATATTCTCGTCTGTACCTTTCTCATATTTTCTTTTTCCTGTTGGACTCTTTATGTATTTTATCCATAGGCTACTCCCCTATATAAGAGAGCCTAGGGTGTATGGAATAAACTAGTTTTCTCATTTTCCCAACATGGTATCAGAGCGACGGTCCTAGACCGGAGTTCTCGAACCAAACCCTAACCCTAGCCTCCACCCTCAAGCCCTCTGAACACGCTGCGCACCGCCTCGCGCCGCCTCACTCCGCTCCGGCGTCGACGCTCCTGTGCGTCGCCTCCTGCTCGATCGCGCACGCGTTTGTGCACACACCTGTGCACGCCTGCTCGATCGCGCACGCGCCTGTGCGTAGGAGCACGCTCCTATGCGTGTGAAGACGTGTGCCTGTGCGCCTGTGCGCTGGTGCACGTGAAGCCTGTGTGCCTGTGCACTGGTGCACGTGAAGCTGCGCGCCTGTGCGCGTGAACCTGTGCATCTGCGCACCTGTGCACGTGAAGTTGTACGCCTGTGCGCGTGAAACTCTGTGCGTGAAGCTGTGCCGTGCACGCCTTGGTGCGTGCCCTTGTTCGTGATCTTGCACGCACATCTGCGTGTGTGATTTCCGTGCACGTGCAACCCTAGGCCAGCGCGCGTGCGGCTCCAGCCTCGTTCCGTGCATTTGTTTCCAGATTAATGGGTTTGGTTGCTTGGTCTACACATGTAACTAAACCCGTTAATGTCCGTGTAGACAATCATATCTTCAGTCTACTCTCCTAATCTTCCAATATCATAATGTCAGAAAGCAAGGCAGATATTTCATCTACATGCGCCTTCAGAGGTCCAATGCTTATTGTGAAGATGGATGGTTCAAATTATGAACTGTGGGTCATGCAGTTCATGAGTATGGTGAAGTCAACCGGTAAGAAGTACATTCTTACTGAGGAAGAGCCTGCTGAGAAGACAGGGGTTAATGCCTCTTGGGAAGCAGATGACGCATATGCCAAAGTCTGGCTTTCCGGAACATTAGCAATTGAGATTGCTAACGATATTCTCCATCAGCCCACTGCCAAAGCAATGTGGGACATTCTGGCTGCCACCTATTCACATGCAAAGAATGAGACGAAGATTCTGCAACTTCAGCATGACATCTTTACAATCAAGCAGAATGAGCGGCCTCTACACTCATTGTACACGTCTTTACGTGGAATGTTTGAGAAGCTTTATAGCTTCATGCCTCTCACAGCCACTCCAAAGCAACAGAAGACCTATTGGAATGCCACTATGGTGGGTGTTTTTCTGGCTGCTCTTGATCGATAGTACGAGGTAGCACGTTCCCAGATCTTAGCGGATTCCACTATTCCTCCTATGGAGGAAGCTTTTCATAGGCTGAGTCGTATCACTATTCCTTCGTCTACTGCAAATCAGACCGCCTCAGCCATGGCAGCCAATCGAGGTCGTGGGGGTCATCATCAATTCCGTGGCCGTGGACCTCGGGGCAGAGGAGGCCGTGTTCGACCATCATGTACTTTTTACCATCGTTCTGGACATACCGAAGACACATGCTATTCTAAACATGGGTTTCCTGCTTCTGCACGAGTAGCTAAACATGTTGAGCCTCCATCTGCTTCATCTATGGATCAGCGCTTTGATGACCTTGTAGCCTGTCTGAGGGGCATTATTCCTCCATCTGGTCCCGCTGCATCAACGCCTACTTCTGAGAGTTACTCCGACGTTGCTGCATCTGCATCCACCAGTACATCAGGTAGCACTTATGCATTCACTAGCAGTAGCAGATCCGATACTTTAGAGTTGATTATGGACTCTGGTGCCACACATCATCTGTGTGGTGATCAAGGTCTACATACAGGATACCGACAGGTTTCTCCAGGTCGCACTGTGAATTATTGCTAATGTGACACATTCCCCGATTTACTGGTCAGGGGGAGATTAGACTGACACCATCCATGCATCTCAAGAACGTGTTACATGCGCCTGATTTTTCGATGAATTTGTTGTCCATTAAGCCAACTTACAAAGGATTTACATTATCGAGCAATTTTTTATCCATCTTCTCTCATTTTTCAGGACATCCTTACGGACACGTGATTGGGCATGGCTATGAGCAAGGCGGCCTCTATCGCCTTAGTCGGACCCCTTATGCTGGAGCCTCATCTCTACCTGCAGTATCCATCTCCCCATTACTGTGGCACTTACGCTTTGGACATCTACCGCTTTAGAAACTGCGTCATGTATCACCCCAGGTTTCACTCACACATCCATCCAATGTGAGGCTTGTCTGTTGGGAAAGCATCATCGGTCTACTTTCCCAGTCGTCAGTGTCGAGTAGTACCTCCAAGTTTGAGTTGTTTCATGTCGATATCTGGGATCCTGTCGTTGTTCCTGATCATCAGGGACACACGTTTTATATAGTTATTGGGGATGATTTTCTCTCGTGTGTCGTGGATCTTTCTGTTAATGGAATAAATCTGAAGCGGGGAATATTATCATCAATTTCATTTATGAAGTTCTTAATGTTTTTTCTGCATCTGTTATAAATTGTGAGAAGTGATAATGCACTGGAATTTTGTACTCATACCCTCTCCAATTATTTTCATCTCAAGGGATTTATCCACCAAACATCCTGCGCCCTATACTTCCCAACAGAATGGGGTTGCTGAAAGGAAACATCGTCATTTACTTGATGTCACCAGGTCGCTTCTTATATAGAGTCACGTCCTTCATTCTTTCTGCGGTGATGTTGTTCTTACGACATGTTATCTCATTAGTCGTATGTCGTCATCTGTCTTAGGTGAGAAGATTCCTTTTTCTCTTGTTTTTCCTGACAAAGAATTGTTCTCCCTCACTCGTGTGTTTGGCTCGGTTGCCTTTGTCCACCAGTTGTCTCCAGGGATTGACAAGCTCTCTCCTAGGGCTGTCAAGTGTGTCTTCGTCGGGTACTCAAGAACGCAGAAGGGGTACAAGTGTTATGATCCCATTGTGCATGAGGTATTTTGTTAGTTCTGATGTTACCTTTTCGAATCTGTTATGTACTTCTCATCTACAGGTGATCAGTTGGTATCCTCTGACACTATTGATGTTATATACATGCCACCACCACCATCACCTCTACCACCTCCACCGCTACCATCTTCTACACCTCCTGTTACTGTGCCTGTTTTACCATTGCCATTCCACTATACCCGTCGGCCTGCTTCTGTTCATGGTCAACCGCTCATCATCTAGCTCGCCTGAGGTATGTTCTGAGAATATTATTGTTGATGGATCTGATGATTTCCCTGAGTAGGATTTGTTACAGAGGCCAAATGAGGAGGCAAGCGATTTAGATCTAACCTATGCTTTTCGGAAGCAGAAGCGCAACTGCACGTCATATCCCTATAGCATCTTCTGTGTCTTTTGATCGCCTAACGGAGAATTCAAGAACTTTGTCATTGCACTATCAGCAATTGATATTCCACGGAATTACCAAGATGCGTTGAAGGATAGTCGATTGCGTTTAGCCATGGAGGAGGAAATGGCTGCTCTTCAGTCTAGAGGCACCTGGAGCCTTGTTACTGCACCTACTGATGTGTCTACAGTTAGTGCAAGTGGGTCTTTACAGTTAAGCAGAATGCAAATGGCAACATTGACAGATACAAGGCACGCCTGGTTGCTCGTGGGCTTTACACATTACATATGGGGTGGATTATCTTGATACATTCTCGTCGGTTGCTCGCCATTCCACCATACGGATCCTCCTCTCTATTGCGGTTACTCGTGATTGGCCACTATACCAATTAGATGTGAAGAATGCGTTCTTATACGGTGACTTACATGAGGAAGTCTACATGCAACAACCACCTGGTTTTGCTGTTGAGGGGGAGTATCCTAAGGTGTGCAGACTTCATAAGGCTATCTATGACCTTAAGCAGAGACCCAACGCTTGGTTCCAGAGCTCTCAGACCTGTTTGAGAAACAGGGGTACAGACATTCTAATGCAGATCATTCCTTGTTCGTACAGAAGACACCCAGAGGATTATTGCAATTATGGTGTATGTAGACGATATCTTGATTACAGTGATGATGACCAGGGAATTCAAGGGGCAAAAGAAATGCTGGGTCGTGAATTTGTCACCAAGGACCTTGGAGTTCTTAGATATTTTCTGGGACTAGAATTCGCCAGAAATCCTCATGGGTTGGTAATGACCCAGAGGAAATATGTCACTGACCTGTTGAGTGAAACAGAAATGCTTGGTTGCTGACCTGCCACACACCTATGGATCCTAGTATGAAATTATATGATGGTGACACTGATGAGGTGGATAGGAGAAGGTACAGAGAACTGAATGGGCAAGCTTCTCTATGTTACTACTACCCAGGACCCAGATCTCCTTTGCTGTGAGTCGAGTAAGCCAGTTCATGGAGCAACCACATCAGGTACACATGGATCCTATACATATGATACTCAGGTACCTTAAGTCATCTCCAGGTGCAGGTCTGTTGTTTAAGAAAGGCAAGGAGGTTACTATCTCAGCATGTGCAGATGCAGATAATGCATGATGTCCGAAGGATAGGACGTCCACCACTGGGTTTGCTGTGTATGTTGGAGATTCCCTAGTCTCATGGAGAAGCAAGAAGCAAACGGTTGTAGCAAGGTCTAGTGCTGAGTCTGAATATAGGGCTATGGCCCAGGTCAGTACAGAAATGATGTGGGTAAAGGCTGTGCTTACTGATCTCTATATAGAAGTCCCGCTTCCTATGGCTCTGGAATGTGACAATCAGACGGCTCTATTCATTGCAAATAACCAGCATTTCATGAACGAACTAAGCACATTGAGGTTGATTGTCACTTCATACGTGATATGATTCATAAGGGGTTTATTGTTATTGTGAGGCTCGCTCCTTCGGATATTATGGGATACCCGTTTTACATATTACGCGTAGTATCATGTTCGATAAGGATCACAATTTTAGGGAATTTTTTTTATAAATGGCATTCACAAATTACCAATAAACCACAGAACTATAACATGTCACACCTATATTGCATAATTTCCATAGCAGTTAACATGTAACAACAGAAATTGCATTATGTACATGCATCCCAATTTTATCAGAAGAGAAATAAAATCATTTATAATCTCCTTGAACAAAATTATAACATACATACCTGGTATGTTTTGCTTCAGAAACTGACATTCAACTCTCCCAATACAACGGTGCAGGTATTATGCCTGCAATCCATGGAATAGGGAGAAAAGAACATCAACAAATGTTGAGTAAATCTTAATTAATTAAAAATAACAGGAAATTTAGTGGCTCCAAAAGAAAGCAAGTAAAAGGGGCTTTGACAATTAAATTTTTAGAGCTACTTGCATTGAAACATGCTTTCAAGTTGTTTGATATGTAAAACCCCATTCTACTCATCCTACATTAATTACCCATATAAATCATTTTTATACAAAGATTATAAGATCCATATTTAAACTGTCACCTTTTAATTAATTATAAATCATGTTTAATAGATCTTGAGATGTGGATGTTGAGTCTTTGTTCTTGGTTTTTATCCAATCAATCAGATTTGGTGGACAATCTGGGATCTTGATCTGAGTGTGACCTCATATTTATGATTATAAGATGTGACTCCAGTATAAAACTGTATATGATTTCCATTCTTCCCATCAATTTCATGTTCCAATGATTTATTCAATGGCTATCATGATTGAATTGATCATTATATCTTGAGTATTTAATGATTGACATGGTCTAGATGATTCGGGTCTCTTTGATGTTTGTGAGTCATGAGGATAGACCATAGTAAGTGTAGATGATGAGTATGATGTTTTGATTCTTTTCATATTGAATTTCTCAAGCTTAGTGGATAGTCTGTGGTCTTGGTCTAGATAAGACATCATACTATGACTCTAAGGCAGTAAAGAAGCCTTAGGGTTGGGATGCCTCTATAGGCATGCGGTGGAGTAAAATGCATCCTAACTAAGTTCCCAACACGTCCACTAGCTATTTCGAACGGCTGTAGTAGTTGATCGAAATCTGATAAGGATGATTTTCATAAACTGATCTTTTCTCTTCATCAAGAATTACTGGCGGAAAGTAACTACCACAACTATAACCAACTTAACTGTAACCAAGCTTCCATGAAACCAACTCAACTGTAATTCATCTCAACTTTAGCCAAACTCATTTGTGACTCAATCCAATCTCAAATGTAACTTTTCCAAATTCAACTGTAACTGATTCAGATGTAGCCATAGAGGATTCAGATGTATACATGGATGATTCAGATGTAGCATCGCCAAGTCTGCTGGCGAAAAATAAACAAAACTCAAACGGTGAAGTAGCCTACAAAAGGCTCTTCCGTCTCGCCCTCTAATTGGAAGGCGGTCCAATAGAGGGATAGGTTCTACTCCAAACTACGCCACTGAGACGGATGAGAGAGACTTTCCGGAAAAAGTCGCTCTAAAATAAAAACCAGCCCGACCGGTACGGGCTAACGAGCTCGAAAAAAAAACCAAGGGTCCTCCAGCCTAGGTACCCTAAAGAACAAGGGTCAGCGGAACTGGTCTTTAAGGGCCTGTTTGGTTGCAGGGTTGGGGAGGATTGGGTTGGGCTGGTTGGGCTGGATGAATAGTAATCTGTGAGGAGGAAGTACCCTTGTGAATAGTAACCAGGGTTGGGCAACCCCGCCCAACCCTGCAACCAAACAAGCCCTAAAAGAAAACCTGTGGATCCCAGAGAGGCGTAAAAACTGCGAGCGCTCGCGAAAAAACCCGAGAAAAAGACTGGGATCCTATACCCGCGCACCAAGCGGCCGCTGCCCTAACTGGGCTTCCCAATCTCCCGCCTAGCTGAGGGTCACCGCACCCTCACACAGTCAGGCGTAAAGGTCACCATGGCTGGCACTCTTAATTATCAGTCATCAATGACTTGATCCATCACCCTTTCTTAATCCTTTATGTGGTTGATTGTACAGATCTAGGTCTTTTTGATCAACGATCTTATTGATATAAATGATTCAGCATTGATTTCACTTATTCATCTACCCCATCATTTCTCAATCTCTTCAATGGTCGACTTTACAATTCTAGGTATTTTGTCACTACCTATCTTTGATGATATGTATAAATAGTAGAGTATACCTAAAAAGATTAATTTAGGAAGATGATCGGTCTTTGTAGTCACATCTTATTAAGTCTAAAATCATAAGATCACCATCTATGCTTTGGATATGGATCTAGTTAGTCTTTATCATTTTGTTTTTATATGGTACCTAAACAAGAATCGTGTCTCATTGTACCAGTTCCAGTTGAGACATCATAGGAGGGGTGTTTTCTGATCATTTGCCATAACATCCTATATATATAATAGATTGTATGAGTAGTAGACTATACATAGTGATCAGTTGATTGATGATTTCTTATTCGTATAGATCTTGAGAAATCATTTGTTGACTTTGAGAGAAGAGTTCTAATATTTTAAAAGATGAATTCTCAGAAGATGTCAATGCTATATAATATAAATGGGTTATCGGGAAGCTATTACATATCACTGTGAATTGCTTGGACATTGCTCGTGTAGATAGCAAAGTAGATTAGTTCATGGGTCACACTAGAATGTTGTTATAATGCTATATATATATTATGACTTCTTTAGGAGTATCATCTCTTCCTCAGCAAGGAGTCTCTGGGTTTCACCATTTGTGCATATGTATATTATGTAAGTTATCATGTAGACAAGAAACCCATGACAAACTTTAGTTTATACTTTGGATGAAACCTCATCACATTGCACAATAAGAAACCAACAGTTGTAGCCATATATCGTGCAGAATGTGAGTATAGAGTCTTGACTCAAGCAAATGTAAAAGCTATATAGATAGATCCTTAGGGGTATATGTTCTTATAGGAGCCTCTACCCATGCAACCAAATTGTGATATTTATACTGCATTATTCATAGATACAATATTGTTTTCCACCAAAGGACCAAACATGTGAAGGTTAATGGCACATGATCATCTCTTCGAGCAAATTCATAACAATCACTCTATGAAGCTCCATATTAGCAGTTGGAATTCTTGGTTGGCGTGATCTAATGCTTGTTATGTTTATAACATGTCACAATCTCGAGCTATTGTCTGCATCTAATTTGTTGGGGGACATGACATTATTTTGATATGAATTATGTTCAGTTTATAAGCATTGACATCATCCTTATTAGGATTTTCATTCCAAAATAATGCATCTTTAGTCACAAGTGCATCAAAGTATCTTATGATCGACTTTAGGACTCTCTTTATCATTGAAAATAGTAATTGAATATGTCCCTTATGTAAAGAACATGCAGTTGATTAATAGGGAGTCATTGCTGTCAATTATAAAGGTAAGTCATCCAGTTTTAAGGTTGAATTTTTTTAAGGAATTTTAAAGGTTCAGTTCCTTACATTAGATTCTTTATTTATGAATTGATTCATCCTTCTCAGGATTCCATAAGAAAATGTGTTGGGAAAAAGACTTCGTTATAGATTCAGAAAAACCCTAGGCTCTCTTATATAGGGAGAGACCTAAAGGGTAAATTACAGAGAGGTCTATATAAAATAAAGAAATAACGATAAACTACATAAAGAGATAATGAAACTACGAACTATCTCTACACTCCCCCTCAAGGTGGAGCATAGATATCTATCATGCTCAGCTTGGATGAACATCTCTGAAACGGTCCTCTGAGCAGCGGCTTGGTGAATATATCTGCTGTCTGATCTCCCGAGCTCACATGTGCAGTAGATATCAATCCTCTCTGGATCAAGTCCCTCGTGTAATGGCAGTCAACTTCAATATGCTTGGTCCTTTCATGGAAAGCTGGATTGTTGGCAATAAATAATGCTGCCTGATTGTCACACTGGAGCTTCATAGGCAGGGGCATAGCTACATGTAGATCTTCTAGTACAGAACGAACCCACATCATCTCCGTGCTGGCTTGAGCCATGACCCTATATTCAGATTCTGCACTGGACCTTGCCACGACAGTTTGTTTCTTGCTTTTCCAAGAAACCAAAGAGCCTCCAATAAACACTGCGAACCCTGAGGTTGATTTTCGGTCCTTAGGACATCCTGCATAGTCTGCGTCTGCACACGCTGAGACAGATAAGTCTGTGTCCTTCCTGAATAGTAGCCCTGACCCTGGAGAAGACTTCAGATATCTCAGTATCATGTGTATAACATCCATGTGAACCTGTCTTGGCTGCTCCATAAATTGGCTCACCCTGCTAACAGCAAATGCAATGTCTGGACGAGTAATGGTAATGTAGAGGAGTTTTTCCCACCATTTCTCTATATCTCCTCTTATCCACTTCATCTGTATCACCATCATACAGCTTCATGCTAGGGTTCATGGGAATACTAGATGGTTTGCACCCATCCATGCCAGTCTCAGTCAGGAAGTCTGTAATATACTTCCGTTGTGTCATCACCAAGCCTTGTGCATTCCTTGCAAATTCCAACCCCAGAAAATATCTTAGGGTTCCAAGGTCCTTTGTAATGAACTGACTGCCTAGGAATGCCTTCGCCCTCTTTATCTGAACATCATCTCCTGTAACAAGAATATCATCCACATAGACCATAATGACAACAGTACCTGCCGATGACTTCTGGACAAACAATGAGTGATCGGCATTTGACCTCTTGAATCCCTGTTGCTCAATCAGGTTAGACAACTTCTGGAACCATGCTCTGGGACTCTGTTTGAGACCATATATCGCCTTGTGAAGTCTACAGACCATGTGCTTCTCCCCCTCAGCAGTAAACCCAGGTGGCTGCTGCATGTAGACTTCCTCCTGTAGGTCACCGTACAGAAAGGCATTCTTTACATCCAGTTGAAATATGCTCCAATCACGTACCACAACAACAGATAATAGAATACGAAGCGTAGAGTGCCTCGCCACTGGAGAGAAAATATCCATGTAATCCACACCGTAGGTTTGTGTAAACCTACGGGCAACCAAGCGTGCTTTGTATCTATCCAACGTGCCATCTGCATGATATTTGACTATAAAGATCCATTTACAGCTCACAATGGATGCATCAGAAGGTGCAGGGACCAAAGACCAAGTGCCACGAGACTGTAGGGCCCTCATTTCGTCCTCCATTGCTAATCTCCAGCATTCAGTCTGTAAGGCTTCCTGGTATGTCCGTGGTATATCCACGGAAGACAATGTTGTGGCAAATCTCTGAAACTCCCCAGTGAGACGGTGAAAGGAAACCTGTGAAGCGAAAGGATACGAGGCACATTGCCTCCTCTGCTTCCGAATAGCAATCGGAACATCAAGATCGTCATCTGTTGTACTGGATGGGCTAGTGTCTGCCTGTACTGAAGGATCCTGCACATGTACCAAATCTGACCCGTCAGTAGTAATGGCATCTGAACATACCTGAGGCGTGATGATCGGCTGGAGCGTAGTCTGAGCGAGACCCGACCGGCGTGTATAGAACATAGGTAATGGTGATATGATGGGCCGTGGAATGGGTGGAGGTGGAGGAGGTGGTGGGGGTGGTGCTGGCGTAGAGACAGAACCAGGGGACGACTCAGGTGTACTCAATGTAGGTGGTGGAGGAACATAGATATCATCAATGGTAGTGGATGGTACCATTCTGTCACCTGCAGGAGAGAAATACATGACAGACTCAAAGAAAGTGACATCAGCACTCACAAAGTACCTCTTAGTTGTAGGATCATAACACTGGTAGCCCTTCTGAGTTCTGGAATAACCAACAAAGGCGCACTTGACTGCTCTAGGAGAGAGTTTGTCAAGTCCGGGAGATAGACGATGCACAAAAGCCACAATACCAAAGACACGTAGAGTTAGTGAAAATAACTCCTTATCTGGAAAAATAATGGACATAGGTATCTTTTCACCAAGGACTGAGGATGGCATTCGGTTGACCAGATAACAAGCACTAAGAACAGCATCGCCCCAGAAAGAAATAGGAGCACAACTCTGAATCAACGATGTACGAGTAATATCTAAGAGATGGCGATGCTTCCTTTCCGCAACACCATTTTGTTGTGAGGTATATACACAAGTGGTTTGGTGAATAATGCCCTTTGATGACAGGAATTGTGAAAGTAAGCGGGTACAAAATTCAAGGGCATTATCGGTCCGAATATATTTGACATTTGCAGAAAAGACATTGAACACTTCATCAATCAAGTTCTTGATCACATTTACTGCTTCAGATTTATTTTTCAAAAGAAAGACCCATTACACACGAGAGAAATCATCCACTACCACAAGATAAAACCTGTGTCCCTGATGATCGGGAACACGACTTGGACCCCATAAATCTATATGTAACAACTCAAAAGGGGAGCTACTGCTCCGACTCAGACGACGTGGGAAGCTCGACCTGTGATGCTTTCCCAAGTGACACGCTTCACATTGAAACGAAGAACTAGGAGAGATCTGAGGCAGAAGATGGCGCATTTTCTGAAGTGGAAGGTGACCAAATCGGAGGTGCCAAATGTACGGAGAGACTTGTCCAGCAGAATGAGAGGAGACGCCAGCATATGAATCCTGGACCAGCCGATACAAACCATTCTGCTCAAAGCCACAGCCAATCACCTTGCCCGTGAGTATGTCCTGAAAAATGAGAGAAGACGGGTCAAATATGGCACGACAATTCAAATCCTTCGTAATCTGACTAATAGATAGCAAATTCATTGAGAACTCAGGAGCATGCAGAACATTTTGTAATTGCAAAGTGGAGGACAGGAAAACCTCCCCCTGTCCAACAAGGGGCGAATGGGTACCATCTGCTATCAGAACTGAACGACCGGGAGGAATATCCCTGTAGGCCTGTAATCTACCTCTATCTCGGCATAGATGATGTGTGGCTCCGGAATCAATAATCCAGTCAGATATATCATGAGGTGTAGTAGATCTACCTGAGGAGCTTGCGGCTGCGGAAGAACTGGCAGAGGCAGTGGCAGCAATATCTGAGGAGCCACCAGACGAATCACCAGAAGCATGTGGCATAATATCTCGGAGACGGGCCACAAGATCGTCAAATCGACTATCTACAGTAGAAGTCAGTGGAGACTGAGAATGCTCTGCAATACGTGCCGATGCTGGAAATCCATGCTTCGAATAGCATGTCTCCTCCGAGTGTCCTGTGCGGTGACAATAGGAGCATGTCTGACTGAAGCGACCACCCCTTCCCTGGGGTCCACGGCCACGTCCACGGCTAGATGGTGGTCCACCTCTCCCACGCGAGACTGCCATCGCTGAAGGAGGTGGAGTAGAAGAGCTGGAGGAAACTGGAATGCGGCTAAGCCTTCTGTAAACATCCTCAACTGGAGGAATAACTGCATCAACGAGAATCTGAGATCGAGCTGCATCATACTCAGGGTCAAGGGCCGCAAGTAGAACACCAACCATGGTGGCGTTTCGAAACACCTTCTGCTGCTCAGGAGTTGCAGTCAGAGGGATGATACTGTATAACTTCTCAAACATCCCTCTTAGGGATGTATAAAGAGAATGGAGAGGTCTGCCGCTCTGCTTCATTGTGAATATGTCGTACTGAAGCTGCAACATCTTCGTCTCATTGCGCACCTGCGAATACGTGGCGGCAAGAATGTCCCACAGTGCCTTAGCAGTGGGCTGATGGAGGACGTCGTTGGTAATCTCCATCGTCAAGGTACCAGACAACCAGACCTTTGCATAGGAATTATCAGCCTCCCATGAGGCATAGATCCCAGTCTTCTCTGCGGGCTCATCCTCGGTAAGAATGTGTTTCTTACCATTCGACTTCATGAGGCTCATGAACTGCATAGCCCAGAGCTCATAGTTAGACTCGTCCATCTTGACTATTGGCGCAGGACCTTTGAATGCGCCGGTGGAGGGCATATCAACTTTTGATTCTGACATACGCCGCTTGGAGAAGAACTAGGATATGTAGACGTGATGCTGAATGTCTACAACAACTGCATCGGATTTGAGTGCATATGTAGACGTTACGCACTCAAATCCATAGAACGGACGAAGAAGGAACTAGGGCACGCCTTAGAAGGGGCTGACAACCCTCTTTAGCGGCTGGGAGCCGCTTGGGGTGGGGAAGGCGATGGAGGGCTGAGATCGCCGGCGATGGAGGGCTGGGTCCTCCGGAGAGAGAGGCGGCGGCGGCATGTGCTAGAGAGAGAGAGAGAGGCGGCGAAGGGGCGGCGGGGGGTGGAGAGCCCTAGGGTGGCTCTGATACCATGTTGGGAAAAAGACTTCGTTATAGATTCAGAAAAACCCTAGGCTCTCTTATATAGGGAGAGAACTAAAGGGTAAATTACAGAGAGGTCTATATAAAATAAAGAAATAACGATAAACTACATAAAGAGATAATGAAACTACGAACTATCTCTACTAAATGCATGTCATTTTCCCCAAATTTCTATTTTTCTATGCTAAAAATTCTAGCTAATTAATGGCTTGAACTTAGGTTAATTTGCATGCTAAACCCAAATTTTTATCCTCAAAATTTTAAGAATCAAGAGCATATATAATTGTTGTAAAGTTTTGATGAATTCCATGTAAAATTTCACATTCTCATCTAATTTCAGAGGCAATTTAAGGTATTGAATCATGCATGGAAGGCAGCAAGAGGAGGGTTAAAGATTGTACCTTTGATCCTTTAAGTTTGGAGGGATTTTGTGGCTTTATCTAACATACAACAATAGATAAAATACCTGATGGATAGCAACATAAAAAAAACTGAATTAGAAACTTCAGCATTGACTTTAATGAGAACAAAGAGGAGAGAGATATGTACCTTTGAATATCTCCACTTTGGAGATCCAAACTTGCTTGCAACATCCTTTTCTTGATAGGAGCTTCAGTTCATTCGGATCCGGATGTTACAAATATAAAAACCTTAAAGGGAGTCTCGTCCTCGAGACTCGGGTCAAGGTCACTTTGTGTCTTGTTTGGATCTTATCTGGCCATAAAAAGCTCAAAGGGTTTTGAACACATAAAAACCTCAAAGGGAAAACAAGCCGTGCTCTTTCAATATATATAATTAAATGGGCTTGTTTTGACAATTACCTGAAAGAGCTGTGGGTATCGTGCCCGCATATCTACTTTTGTCTTCCATGTTGTCTCTTTGACATCATGTCGGCGCCATAGCATCTTTATTAGGAGAATCTCTTTGCTGTGAAGCTTTTTTTTTCACAACACCATCGAGTATTTGTACTGACCTTCTCTTTGTAAATCAAATTTGACTCCACGTCAAGGTTCTCGTAGCTGATGACGTGGTGAAGGTCGTACTCGTAATTCCTTAAATTGATAGGTGTGGAGAAAGGGTTACTCAATAGACCACCTTATACATACGACTAAAAATTTCAAATAATCCAACGTATCGTGGTGTCAACTTGCTATGAGCACCAAATCTCTGTACTCCCTTCATGGGAGATACTCGTAGAAACACTCAATCTCCTTCTTGTGTTTTCAGGAATTTCCATCAACATGAAGGATTAAGTTAAATATTGATAAGTTACAATTTGAATCGATTAAGAGAAGAGGATCGGATTACATGAAACTCCAAATTTCTTTTCTGGCGATCTGCATAGCTCTTCTAGCAGCTCTGAGTCATCAGAAGCATTCCCCTTACAAGATCGATCAACAGTTCTCGTAGTCCCTTCCCAAAGAGATCTACAGAGTAAAAAGTATGTTCACCTACCTTACGCCAACTGAGAGGTGCGAGACATCTCCGCCCGTATAAGGCTTCGAATGATGTCATACCGATACTAGAATAATGATTGTCATTGTACGTGAGTTCTACCAATGTCAGATGGTCCTTACAGGACCCTTTCCTATCTAGAGCACATGCACGTAGCAAATATTCAAGTGTCTAAATAATGTGTCCGCTTTGTCCGTCGGTCTGAGGACGGTATGCGGAACTCGTCTTCATCTCTGTCTGAAGTGTTGACATAAACTGGTGCTAGTATAGAGATGTAATCATCGAGTCTCTGTCAATCTGTCAGATACTACCTCGCGTGGTATATTATGAAGTCTGATAATGTTCTGCACATAAAATCTTGCCGTCCTAGATGTTGTGTAGGTCATGCTGACATGTATGAAATGGGTTGATTTGGTCAATTTATCAACAACGACCCAATAGAATTGTGGTCACCCGGTGTCTTCAGCAATCCGATGATGAAATCCATAGAGATACTTTCTCGCTTTCATTTGGGAATGGGAGAGACCATAACAACCATGGTGGTCTCATATGCTAAGCCCTGACCATCTGACAAGTCATGTACTTGTTAACATAACATGCTACCACTGGCTTCATTCCATCCCGCCAGATTGTTGGCCTAGATCACGATACATCTTCATACTGCTAGGATGAGTAGAAATTTGTGAACTGTGTGCTTCATCAAAAATTTCTGCGCAATTGCTCATCGTTGGGCATAATTACCCAACCGGCCTTCCACAAAATAGACTTAGTCACCACAAAATCACCACTTTTGTCCTTGATGGCACGCATGTATTTGTCTCAAATTCAAGAATCTATCCTTCTGTTATGCAATCCTAAAGACCGTTGAATCGTGAAGACATGACAGTAGATATGAATGCATTCTCTGGATGCCAATTAGTCAAACTTATAAGCATATCTTACGTATATAGCTAGTTTGTCGTATGTGCATGAGCTTTCCTTCTAAGCGCATCTGCCACCATGTTCCTTTACCAGCATGGTAAGACATCGTCTCAAATTTATCTCCTTCTGAACAAAGGCGTTCTTCAAATTCTTGCGATCTACGAAAATCTTGAAATTTACCTTATAGAGATAGTGGTGTCGGATCTTTCAAAGCAAAACCAATTGTTGTCAATTCTAAGTCACGGACGGGGTAATTTCGCTCATGCGACCTCAATTGATGTGATGCATAAACACTCACATGACTTGGTTGCATCATAACCGTTCCTAAACTTTCCTTTTTTTTTTCAGCATCTGTATATACGGCTTAATCCTGGGTGCCTGAAGGAAGCGTAAAGATAGGCACAGTCGTCAATCTTTCCTTCAATGTCCTGATGCCTGCTCGCATGAACAATTTCAAATGAAAGGAACTCTCTTCTCGTATCAGGATAAGAATGACCAAGGAAAAATTACTGAAGAAACATCTGTAATAACCCGCTAGTCCATGGAAGCTATGAATATGAATGATTGTCTTGGGTTGTTCTCAAGACATGATTGTCTCAATTTTTGCAGGGTCAACTTTGATACCTGCTCCAAAAATGACATGCTCAAGGAATGAGATCTAGGATACAAGAACTCATACTTACTCAGCTTGGCATGCAACTTATGCTCTTGAAATGTGTCAAGGACTATCTTTAGATCTTTTCATGATTCCAATTATTTTGAGAATATACCAGAACATCATTGATGAACATAACCGCAACTTGTCCAGATATGGACGAAAAATCATGGTCATCATGTCCATAAATGTTGCATGTGTATTCGTGAGCCCAAACAACATCACAATAAACTCATAATATCCATATCGAGTCCTGAATGTTATTTTCGGAATATTTGACTCTTGTATCTTCGGCTAATGGTAGCTAGACCGGAGATCGATCTTTGAAAACATCGAAGATCCATGTAGCTGATCAAGCAGATCATCAATGTGTGGCGGTGGATAATGATTGTTTATCGTTTTCTTGTTCAATTATTAGTAGCCAAAGCATTATCTCATTAGTCCATCCTTCTTGACAAAAAGAATGGGAGCACCTCAAGATGTAGTGCTCGCCTCTCGAAACTTAAGTCAAATAACTCATGTAGTTGCACCTTTACCTTTCTCAAATTGGCTGGTGCCATGCGGTACGGAGCCATCGAGGTTGGTTATTTATATGGTAGTAATGTAATCTTGAACATAATCTCTTTTTCAGGTGGTAAACCTAACAAATCACTAAAGATCACATTAGGGTAATCTGACACTATCGCGATGTCCTGAGTCATCGGCTCTCCGTCAGATGTCTCTCGGACAATTACTAGATATGAATCACATTCCTCATCAACAAGTCCTCGAGCTTTCAACACTGAGATATACTCCATTTTGGAGTCATGTAATGTACCCTTATAGGTAATCTCGGTTAAGTCAAAGACCCTGAAAACAATCGTCTTCATGAAATAATTACTCATGGCATAATGATCTGACATTTAATCCATACCAAAAGTTAGGTCAAACTTGTTGAGCTGTAGTAGCGGACAGTCTGCTATCGTCTCATGTCCACCAATCAACATTGGTAGCTATCTTACTATTAGTCTTATGATGATCAATTAGCCACATGACCCATAATGTGACAAGGATGATCTAGGGCATCTACACCTCTACCTATTGAAGTTAGAAAGTCAAAGTTCATTCATCGCTCCAGAATCAATTAAAAAGATAGAAAGGTCGGCACTAGACGCCATGGTTCTGTATAAGAACCAATATCCGTAATTACAATAGTTGATGTTCGCGGATAATTCTTTTATGCTTTTTCTCTTCTTGATATACATATGGGAAGTTAGTTGCAATTAGTGACATCTGTGGTCATAAATTTTGAATGTCATATTTCCCTTTCAGACTCGCGATAAGTCAAAGGATTGTCGCTATCTGATTATTAATGCAATCAGAACTATAATACTACGAATGTAGCAGGGTACCACTGCTCTGATACCAAACTATGAGGCTCGCTCCTTCTCGGATCTGGGATACCCGTTTACATATTACGCGTAGTATCATGTTCGCTAAGGATCACATTATAATACTGAAAATTAGGGATTTTTTTTAAATGGCATTCACAAATTAACCAATAAACCACATAACTATAACATGTCACACCTATATTGCATAATTTCCATAACAGTTAACATGTAACAACAGAAATTGCATTATGTACATGCATCCCAATTTTATCAGAAGAGAAATAAAATCATTTATAATATCCTTGAACAAAATTATAACATACATACCTGGTTTGTTTTGCTTCAGAAACTGACATTCAACTCTCCCAATACAACGGTGCAGGTATTATGCCTGCAATCCATGGAATAGGGAGAAAAGAACATCAACAAATGTTGAGTAAATCTTAATTAATTAAAAATAACAGGAAATTTAGTGGCTCCAAAAGAAAGCAAGTACAAGGGGCTTTGACAATTAAATTTTTAGAGCTACTTGCATTGAAACATGCTTTTAAGTTGTTTGGTATGTAAAATCCCATTCTACTCATCCTACATTAATTACCCATATTAATCATTTTTATACAAAGATTATAAGATCCATATTTAAAATGTCACCTTTTAATTAATTATAAAATCATGTTTAATGGATCTTGAGATGTGGATGTTTAGTCTTTGTTCTTGGTTTTATCCAATCAATCAGATTTGGTGGACAATATGGGATCTTAATCTAAGTGTGACCTCATATTATGATTCTAAGATGTGACTCCAGTATAAAACTGTATATGATTTCCATTCTTCCCCATCAATTTCATGTTCCAATGATTTATTCAATGGCTATCATGATTGAATTGATCATGATATCTTGAGTATTTAATGATTGACATGGTCGAGATGATTAGGGTCTCTTTTGATGTTTGTGAGTCATGAGGATAGACCATAGTAAGTGTAGATGATGAGTCTGATGTTTTGATTCTTTTCATATTGAATTTCTCAAGATTAGTGGATAGTCTGTGGTCTTGGTCTAGATAAGACCTCACATTATGACTCTAAGGCAGTAAAGAAGCCTTAAGGTTGGGGTGCCTCCGTAGGCATGCGGTGGAGTAAAATGCATCCTAACTAAGTTCCCAACACGTCCACTAGCTATTTCGAACGGCTGTGGTAGTAGATCGAAATCTGATAAGGATGATTTTCATAAACTGATCTTTTCTCTTCATCAAGAATTACTGGCGGAAAAGTAACTAGCACAACTATAACCAACTTAACTGTAACCAAGCTTCTATGAAACCAACTCAACTGTAATTCATCTCAACTTTAGCCAAACTCATTTGTGACTCAATCCAATCTCAAATGTAACTTTTCCAAATTCAACTGTAACTGATTCAGATGTAGGCATAGAGGATTCAGATGTATACATGGATGATTCGGATGTAGCATCGCCAAGTCTGCTGGCGAAAAATAAACAAAACTCAAGCGGTGAAGTAGCCTACAAAAGGCTCTTCCGTCTTGCCCTCTAATTGGAAGGCGGTCCAATAGAGGGATAGGTCTACTCCAAACTACGCCACTGAGATGGGTGAGAGAGACTTTCCGGAAAAAGTCGCTCAAAAAGAAAAACCAGCCCGACCGGTACGGGCTAACGAGCTCGAAAAAAAAACCAAGGGTCCTCCAGCCTAGGTACCCTAAAGAACAAGGGTCAGCGGAACTGGTCTTTAAGGGCCTGTTTGGTTGCAGGGTTGGGCAGGATTGGGTTGGGCTGGGTTGGGCTGGGTGAATAGTAATCTGTGAGGAGGAAGTACCCTTGTGAATAGTAACCAGGGTTGGGCCAACCCTGCCCAACCCTGCAACCAAACAGGTCCTAAAAGAAAACCTGTGGATCCCAGAGAGGCGTAAAATCTGCGAGTGCTCGGGAAAAAAAACCGAGAAAAAGACTGGGATCCTAGACCCTCGCACCAAGCGGCCGCTGTCCTAACTGGGCTTCCCAATCTCCTGTCCAGCTGAGGGTCACCGCACCCTCGCACAGTCAGGCGTAAAGGTCACCATGACTGGCACTCTTAATTATCAGTCATCAATGACTTGATCCATACCCTTTCTTAATCCTTTATGTGGTTGATTGTACAGATCTAGGTCTTTTTGATCAACGATCTTATTAATATAAATGATTCAGCATTGATTCACTTATTCATCTACCCCATCATTTCTCAATCTCTTCAATGGTCGACTTTACAATTCTAGGTATTTTGTCACTACCTATCTTTGATGATATGTATAAATAGTAGAGTATACCTAAAAGATTAATTTAGGAAGATGATCGGTCTTTGTGGTCACATCTTATTATTTCTAAAATCATAAGATCACCATCTATGTTTTGGATATGGATCTAGCTAGTCTTTATCATTTTGTTTTTATATGGTACCTAAACAAAAATCGTGTCTCAATTGTACCAGTTCCAGTTGAGACATCATAGGAGGGGTGTTTTCTGATCATTTGCCATAACATCCTATATATATAATAGATTGTATGAATAGTAGACTATACATAGTGATCAGTTGATTGATGATTTCTTATTCGTATAGATCTGGAGAAATCATTTGTTGACTTTGAGAGAAGAGTTCTAATATTTTAAAAGATGAATTCTCAGAAGATGTCAATGCTATATAATATAAAGGGGTTATCGGGAAGCTATTACATATCACTGTGAATTGCTTGGACATTGCTCGTGTAGATAGCAAAGTAGATTAGTTCGTGGGTCACATTAGGATGTTGTTATAATGCTATATATGAGTATCATCTCTTCCTCAGCAAGGAGTCTCTGGGTTTCACCATTTGTGCATATGTATATTATGTAAGTTATCATGTAGACAAGAAACCCATGACAAACTTTAGTTTATACTTTGGATGAAACCTCATCACATTGCACAATAAGAAACAGCAGTTGTAGCCATATATCGTGCAGAATGTGAGTATAGAGTCCTGACTCAAGCAAATGTAAAAGCTATATAGATAGATCCTTAGGGGTATATGTTCTTATAAGAGCCTCTACCCATGCAACCAAATTGTGATATTTATACTGCATTATTCATAGATACAATATTGTTTTCCACCAAAGGACCAAACATGTGAAGGTTAATGGCACATGATCATCTCTTCGAGCAAATTCATAACAATCACTCTATGAAGCTCCATATTAGCAGTTGGAATTCTTGGTTGGCGTGATCTAATGCTTGTTATGTTTATAACATGTCACAATCTCGAGCTATTGTCTGCAGCTAATTTGTTGGGGGACATGACATTATTTTGATATGAATTATGTTCAGTTTATAAGCATTGACATCATCCTTATTAGGATTTCATTCCAAAATAATGCATCTTTAGTCACAAGTGCATCAAAGTATCTTATGATCGACTTTAGGACTCTCTTTATCATTGAAAATAGTAATTGAATATGTCCCTTATGTAAAGAACAGGCAGTTGATTAATAGGGAGTCATTGCTGTCAATTATAAAGGTAAGTCATCCAGTTTTAAGGTTGAGTTTTTTTTAAGGAATTTTAGAAGCTCAGTTCCTTACATTAGATTCTTTATTTATGAATTGATTCATCCTTCTCAGGATTCCATAAGAAAATGCATGTCATTTTCCCCAAATTTCTATTTTTCTGTGCTAAAAATTCTAGCTAATTAATGGCTTGAACTTAGGTTAATTTGCATGCTAAACCCAAATTTTTATCCTCAAAATTTTAAGAATCAAGAGCATATATAATTGTTGTAAAGTTTTGATGAATTTCATGTAAAACTTCACATTCTCATCTAATTTCAGAGGCAATTTAAGGTATTGAATCATGCATGGAAGGCATCAAGAGGAGGGTTAAAGATTGTACCTTTGATCCTCTAAGTTTGGAGGGATTTTGTGGCGTTATCTAACATACAACAATAGATAAAATACCTGATGGATAGCAACATAAAAAAAACTGAATTAGAAACTTCAGCATTGACTTTAATGAGAACAAAGAGGAGAGAGATATGTACCTTTGAATATCTCCACATTGGAGATCCAAACTTGCTTGCAACATCCTTTTCTTGATAGGAGCTTCAGTTCATTCGGATCCGGATGTTACAGTTACATCCTATGTTAGCTCAGAGGTCCAAACTGCAGACATCTTTACCAAGGCATTACTTCAAGAGCCGTTCCAGAAGTGTTTGTCTAAGCTGAGCATGATTGATATCTATGCTCCACCTTAAGGGGGAGTGTAGAGATATATTTTAGTCTATGATATTCTCGTCTGTACCTTTCTCATATTTTCTTTTTCCTGTTGGACTTTTTATTTATTTTTACCCATAGGCTACTCCCCTATATAAGAGAGCCTAGGGCGTATGGAATAAACTAGTTTTCTCATTTTCCCAACAAGCTTCATCTTATATTTCTACATGGAGTTTCTTCTGCTACCAAGTTTGGTACATCTACTTGCTACTCAAGTCTTACAGTTCTACTCTACAGAGTATCTGGCAATCATTTGGCTAAACTTAGGTTGTAAATCTACATTTTCATGTGATTTTTTGAAAGCTTCAATGCTAAATTTTGATTCTTTTGCTTCAAGGATATTATTATGTCCATACCCTTGCCTGAAATTTAAGAGCCGTAGTGGTAATCTTGTGCATTCTGTGATGTGGATGTTCTTGTTGCCCATTACTTTGTTTTTCTGTTTAGCTACAATTGCATATATATTTTTTTTCTTCAAACTTGTTTTTTAAGACATCCAGTGAAGCATTACATTGGTATGTTCACGGATATGAATTTTCAACTTCACTTAACAAGTTTTTATGCTACCTGCAGGCGGATTGTGATTAAATTGCTGGTGACGTATTTCCAAAGGAATCACAGCAAGGAGGTAAATGTCAATGAGCTTGTCGTGTCTTTCTTGAGCCAATTGCGCCAATGTTTACGAAGTTCAGATTCTCGCAGGTCCTGGACCTTATGGTGCGTATGCTGGGTTTCTCTGATGAAGATAAACAAAGAATTGGTTTTGCTCAGCAAACTGCTGGAAAGGGAGCCGTTCGTGGTGTTCTTGGTTTGCCTGGTCGGCTGGTCGGTGGCATCTTGGGAGGAAAAACACCGGCTTCTTCCGAGGTTCCATCAGAAAGCCAGGTACTATTTTCTGCTTACACAACTTCTTACGCTTCCCCTTGCTCAGTAGTGGTAGGAATCTGGTCACCCACATTCTATGATTAAGATGAAGCATCACTTGAAATAATATTGTGAGTAGTAATATGGTTTCACACTTAAAATTCATGTGCTTGCGCATGCACGCGTGCTTGTGTGATTTGAGGTGGGCTATCATAAAAAACAAATGAATTTAGAGCGATCAAACATGCCTGAAGATAAACTCCATAATTTCTCATTATAGAATGGTAGTGAAGGATTATATAGCAATTCTATAATGAGAAATTATGGAGTTTATCTTAAGGCCTGTTTGATCGCTGTAAGTTCATTTGTTTTTATGATTGCCCACCTCAAATCACACAAGCGCGTGTGCATGTGCATGCACACGTGCATATGGGCACACATCCATGCACACTTTAATCCCCCAACCCACACAATCACACACAAACCCGCACATGTGTGCACACACACACAAACATGGCATAAGTGTATTTATTATAATTGGCTACATTTTAGAAGGGATCTTTAGACTTGTGCCCTTCTGAGTTTTCCAACGACACATGCCCATAACTTTTTTGCAATTACACTTGTGCGCATGTATTCTTTCAAAATTCACAGTATTACCCTTTTGTAAGCGTAATATAAGTGCACACATAAGAATGGAGGGGCACTACCATGACTTCTGTAAGGATATAAGGACAATTTTTTTTTGCAAAAAAGATTGGGATATACGTGCTATTTGAAAAACTCGGAAAGGCACAAGCGTAAAATCCCTTTTTAGAACTACAGCCAAACAAATGGTTGGTGCATGCCAGAAACTAAGGCAGCAGATATAAGCTGTGCATATAGAGAAGGGGAAAACATGCAAAGACAGTTTATGTGGTACACTCTTCCACCTCATCGACGACCATCGTCGAGACAAAACCTGAGCTCAGCTTCCATTCTCCGTTCTATCTCGGGGAAACTCAGCAACGACCAACTGTATCATATTCTTGCAATTCTCATGTACTTCTTTTGTTCCAGTCTTTCGTGGATCTCTGGGTTGATTTCCTTCTCAAGGAGACAGAACAGCGAGGGAGACTAGAAGCCGAATCTGCAGGTCAGCCCTCAAGCACGCAAGAGAAGAGTTCAGCTGCTGCCTTAGGTTCCTTGGGAACAACCACCCCGAGTCAATCCAGACCTCTGACTCAATATCCGTCAGCAAACCGCTTCGCCTCCCCTTTACCCAGGCAGAACCAGCCGTTCGAGCCAGATTCCGAATTCGCAACAGTCCCTCTCTCATCGCCGGCCTTCCCTTCGACCGAGAGTGGCTCTCGCCTCTCCAGACTGCTGCATAGATGATAGAGCACTGCTTTGTATCAGGTGCGCAATTTCTGTGGATGCATTTGTTCATTATTGTTCTTTATAGCATTCCTTCATATGTTTATATAGTTACACAAAATATATAGCTCTTGTATCCTATCAATGCTGGTTGTTATTATTGTTTTTTTTCGGGTTTTATAGTCCTCGCTAATCAATATATGCCCCTCACAACTTGTGGTTGTTATGCTAGTAGATCACTGTTATGGAACTTTACACTCTTAGGCGAGGTTGATGGTTCCCCGTTTGTGTGTTCTGTCCAGTCGCTCTTGATAGCGTGTTGGAAAAACGCGCTCGAGAGCGGGTTGGTCTTATAAGCATTGAATGCAGTGTTGCTGTTGACGAGGGAAAAGATTTGTGCGGGAGAAATATTAGAGCAATTGAGAGGAAGAAGGGGAAGACGTGACGGTAATGCGGGGTTTGGGTGGAGAAGTACTAGTTTTATACCCTAACTTGATACCTAGAATAACTAATTATTGAAATGACTAAATTACCCATTCTATATTTTTGAGAACTTGCATGATATTAATATATTGAAGTGTAAATTACAAAAAAGTGTTCAATCTTTATCTCAGATGGAATTCGAGCTACGCTGCTAGTTGCTTTCTATAGAGTGATTATGGGTTTTGGGGATATAGGGTTTTGGGATGGAAAGGGCTCCTGATGGGCAAGATGGTGATAGATGATCATTTCCCATCTTAATGAGAGGTTTATATAGGATGTAAGTCCTCGTGTCATCCACTCCTTCCCTCACACTCGACAGTTAGTGTAACACCTCAACCCCCAAACATAGTCTTGCATTGGGAATTCATGAAATATGAGTGTAGGTTATAAGAGTGGGGGTTGCTACTTGATAACTTGGACGTAAGCATTTTGGATGGTTGTCAATGAGTCATGTTGAGTCCAAATTCCAACACTTGTAAAGGTCAATTTTCCCAGATAGTATATCGTGGACTTCAACTTGTGACGTTATAAATAATATTAGTGTTAATTTCTCTTTGATAGTGGAAAGGACTATTTGAGAGGTGGAACCATCCTCCAAAGCGATACTAAGAAAATGCTACCCATAGTGTGCAATCGACACGGTCACTGGGTTTAAGTGAGGGGATATTTCGCAACGAGGATGCTACGAGTGTAAGTGGTGGGAGGTTGTAACACATTAATCCCCAAAAATAGTCACACAACTGAAAATTCACGAAGTGTGAGTGTGTACTTGGGTTTAAGTATTTTTTGTGGTTGTTAACATGTCCAATTGGATTCAAACCCAACAAGTTGCCAGGCTAGTTTTCCCAAATAACAGATTGCAGACCTAAGTTTGAGGCATTACAGCTAGGGTCTTCTGCAATACATGGTCTCGTTGCAACCGTCGGATGTGATTGCTTGATCATGCGGTCGTCGTAGGCCATTCAACAAGGTCAAGGCTGCATTGGAGACAAAATAAACCGTGATTCCCTCTTTGTCACGCTTAGAAAGTGAGGATAATAACTGTCGTTCTGATGCATAGATGGGTTTTTTTTTAATTTATAGTTTATTTAAACAAAAAAATCTATAATTTGACTACGACGTAGCTTTCTCTAGTTGATCAGTCGATTAGTTGGCCAGTTGGTTTTTTATCCCTTTTTTTGCTTTTTCTAAAGCAAATTTAATTTAATACGCTTAATGTTTGATTAGAATTTAATTGTTTCCTTTATTTCATTATGATCGTATGGAAATGGAAAAAATATTTAAATCTATAAGTAACGCATAAAGATGACTTACATCTATAAAACAATTAAAGAAAAGTCCAGACTAAATATGATTAGTCATTTATTATTTATTAATCCCTGATTAGTGATCCAATAGACTGAATATCGATCACAAATTTTTTGCAACATTTAAGAAGATGATAGTTCGTAAAATAAGATATAAATATGGAGTATTGTGAAAATTGGACTTGTCGAATCCTTTGGGTACCTTCGAAATCAAAGAAGTAAAAGGAGATTCACGTCACGACCCTTTAAATCTATGTCCAATTACTATGAGCCTTGTAAATTGCAACATGGGTATATTTGTTAAATAGAGTAAGATTATAGGTATCGTGTAGTCACAGATTGTTGGGATCGCGATATACATGAAATATTATAAGGGGTTATAGTGTAATTGGACAGGATTTTAATGGTGATGGTGAAGAAATCTCAAATAAAAATAGGTGAAAAAATACATGGAATATGAAACAAGTAATGTTTAGTAACCGGTGTTAACGAGGATTAATGTTTGCTTAACGGAAAAAGCTGGTGATATCGTACATTCTTGCAGAACAAACCTACGGTACAACGCAATTCGACGTGTAATAATGTCACGCCTTCGGAACCGCATATTAGACTAGAATGATCGAACCATATACGACCATCGGATCCATCCGGTTAGTTGGATCTACTGAACAACCAGTTCGAACCGAAATACTTATATGTATGTATACAAATATCGAGAACAATCAATACGAGCCATTGTTTCCTGATGTGGTTCGTGATGGTAAAAATGACTGTTCTATTCAAAAGAAACAACCTAATCAAAACCATCAAGTTCGATCGTAAGGATGAAGAGCGATTGTAAACATGAAGGAGGAGAGATGGGGTGAAGAAGGTGATGATGGAGAAGGATGAAGGAAGGGGGTTGAGAACGGAGAAGACAAAAGAGGGTGTAAGGAGTTTGTAAATCTGCTACTCGACCCAATGTGACATGTTCGCCAAATGCTTCCACAGCTTTTGTAGATGTCGGAGCCAAAATTCATTCCTGATGTAGTCTACCAGGTCGACTTCGCAGAGCAGCTGGACACTCGAGGTGGAGGATTGGTACTATTTCCAGGCAAGATAGTCTTTGCGGAGAAGGCTAGCCTAGTCAAGTAGGGTCAAAAACAAGTTGATGTAGTCAGGTAGACAGTTTCTGACTTCACATTTAGGTTTTGGTCTAACAAAGCTTGCATTGCTTTTTTCCCATCGATCCCAACTGGACTTTAACGTTTATGCTATAACCCATCCCTAAGGGCCTGTTTGGTTACTTGGTTGGGCAGGGTTGGGTTGGGCTGGATTGGGATGGGTGAATAGTAATCTGTGAGGAGAAAGTACCCTTGTGAATAGTAACCAGGGTTGGGCCAACCCTGCCCAACCCTGCAACCAAACAGGGGCGTCAATAACCTTTCTTCTTGAAAGAGGTTGAAACCATCTTCTTCTTCGTGCCCCCGTTGTCGATCAATATGAGCCCCTTCGCTCTCCCTGATCTTTGCTTATGAATCACGAAAAGCGGGCAGACATCCTTAGTTTCGTTTGCATTGGCTCCTCTTTACAGACAATATATAATTCAGTTTCGAGCCCTGATAACCAGCCTGCTTGCTAGGGCTAAGTTAATGAAATTAAGCGATTAATAGCGTCGTTGTCACCCCAGAAATCCGGCTAGAAATCGAGAAAATTTATTGATACACAAAATGAATCAAGTAAGTAAAACAGAGTGGTCTAAGCTATTTTTATTAACATGGTATAGCGACTAGAGTCGAACACAAGGATGCAACTATTATTAAATGAGGGTCAATCAATTCCATGAAAAATAAAAAAAAGAAGGAAAATCAAAGCAAACTACTCTTGGATTTTGTGAATTTTTATCTTTTAATTTTTTTACAGGTTATCAATTTTGCAATTTTTCTATGTTTTCTGATTTTTCATTTTTAATGATTTTTTATTTTGTATATTTTTATGTTTTTAATTTTTAAGGCAAAGCTAATAAAAATAATGAAACATAAGACACACACCACTCTCTTTGTTTTTTTCAAATATAGGAAAAATGTTCTGAAAAATCAAATAGTTTTTGATAATTTTATATTATTTTTGGAATTTTTCAAGGATTTTAGATTTTTAGGATTTTCAAAATGCTAAAAAACGATGAATAAAGTAAATAGTGCACATCCAAAAGTATTTTTCAAATTAAAAATAGAAATAGGCCAAAACTCTTGAAAATCAATTTTTTATAAAAACTATATTAAAATATACACAAACAGAGATAAGAAACATAATTTTTGGGGTTTTCAATGATTTTATGAGATTTTTATGGTGTTTTTAGAGTTCTACAAATTTTTAGAGTTTTATAAAAGCAAATAAGACATAATTTATATAGAAAAGCAAATAAGTCAAAATAAAGATGACCTATTTTTTATTTTTTAAGATATTTTTGATTTGTTTTTATGAATTTTCAGAGACAAACGAGGAATTTTTTAATTTGTTTTTGAATTTTTACTAATATCAAAATAACGAAAAATGACAAATAAAAATTACGAAACTTATCCTAATTATTATGGGGTTTTTGGATTAAATTTGATATTTATTGCAGCAAATAGAAGAGCATGAAAATAATCTGGCAATGAAGGATCAGTGTGCAGATATTTTAAGTTTTAGGGACAATTAATTACACTCAGTAAAACCTTAGGGCCCAAAATGCAATTATCCCAATGAAAACGTGTCACGTGATTCAGAATAAAAGGGGCATAAATGCGAATTTCTTAAAACATTTCTAATTCAGGTAACACATGAAAGCTCAGGTAAAAAGATGCAAATAACCCAAATAACAAGTGAACAGGCACGTGACTGTAGTTCATATGGACTAAAGTGCAAATATGAAAATTACGAGATCCTTACTACAAATGTTTACAACTAATTTTAACATTATTGTACTAAATGGAAATAGCAGGAAAAGCAGGTAAAAAGGTGAAAAAGTAAGAGCGTGCAGCGTGCCTGAGTCTAACAAACGACTCTGATGGCTCTGGAAAAGATCTGGCGGTGCTGGAATGTGGCGCTGGCGTACGGCTCTGATGGACCATTGGTGCAGATCTGACGGTCAGGCGAAAAGGAAGTGACATGCGGTGCAGATCTGACCTAGATCTAATCGAACCACTTAGATTTGGGCGTGAGTGGGCTGCCCCGATCAGATCTGGGAGCATGCCTCTCCATCCGACGGTGGTGAGGAGCTATGGACGAACAATGATGAAGGTGGCGCCATCGTGAACTCGATCAAGAATATCTTGTGTTGTGATGCTTCGATGGGTTGGCCGAAGAGTCAACAGTCTCCTGGCATGGTTCCGCATCGAGGGGGAGGGCTGCAATGGGTCGGAGCACAACTCGATGGAGTTCTGAAGAAGAAGGAAGCTGGAACTGCTCCGCCTCTTCATGCAAGGGTTGATTCAACCTTCTCGCGCGCACCAGGACCTGCAATGGAACTCGAACCTCAGAGACGAAGCTTCGGTCGAGGTTATTTGGTTGAAACAAAAAGGAAGCAACGGGGAATGGATTTGACCTCCGACGAACATGGAGGAAGTATGTCTAGTCCTCAATTTGATCCTAAGATCGAACTAAAGGATGATGAGGTTGTGTTGGAAGATGGCCGGTGATGTGACGATGATATCGATGTAGTTGGATGACCAGAAGAAGTCCCCAACCCGGTGGCCGGAGACCTGGAATGAACGGCGACGGTGAACCTAAATAGAAGAAAATACAACTACAGAAATAAGATTAGGGATACCTAATGATCGGAGAAGGAAGATGAAGAAAAACGACGTGGAGGGCGGCCCAAATGGAAGAACCGATGGAAACTAAGTAAAGAAAAGGGATAAAGACTACCTGATGATCGGAGGTGGGAAAGTAAAGAAAGAGGAAACGATCGACGAGGTTATGGCCTCAACTCCGATGCGTAAGGCGGAGGAGCTTGTCGCCATGAGGGTGGTTCAGCTCAAATTAGCCACCAAATCGAGCACCGAAGGGCTCCAAAGAATTCTATCATGATCTAGGGTCGCTTGTGGCTCAAGTAGCGACGAAGAGTGAACTTTCTCGCAAGGCGGAGTGGAGGAGACATTAAATAGGTCTCCCAGGTTTCTGGAAGTTTCCCACAAAAACCTGCAATCTGAGGCGGATTCGGCGCTGCCTAGGTATCCATGAAGGTCGTGGATCCTTGGCGAAGAATCGAGCGAGTGTTTCGAGGCAAGAGGAGATCAGACCCGGGCAGGAGAAATTGGAGAAATCGGGTCCGACAAACAGATGCCCGGGTCGGACCTGGGAGGGAGGAGGTTGACCCGGGTCAGCGGACCGGATTGACCAATTGGAAAATTCTATTTACAAAAAAAAAAGAAACAATCCAACTAAAATAGTAAATGACCTTAAAATAAAAAGTATTAAATGAAAAATGTTAGTTATTTTTTAAACATTTTTTTACGATTTTTAATAAATTTACTAATATATAATACTATATACAATATACATTAATATGTAAATGTATAATATACCTATATATAATATTTACACATTTTTATTTTATTATTTTTACAAAAGTAAATAATATTTTACATTTTAATTATTTCCAAAATATTTTAAGAAGTATAAGTATATTTTTAGTGGACTTTTACAAATTAAATATAGGGGTTAATGAATTAGTACTATGTACAATATATACACTTGGTTCGTTTGCACACTGAAGAGTTGATTTTAATTTTATTTTATTTTTTATTTCTAAATTTTATTTTAATTTTATATAATTATTCGGAATTTTTACAAGAGCTTAAAATACAATATATACAATTTACACATAAAATAAAGGAATTTTATCACTTGTGCCCCTTCGAGATCTCGCAATTTCAGTTATGCCCCTATCTTTTTGGTAATATCAGTTGTGCCCCTCACTTCTTGCTATTTTATCACTTGTGCCCCTCGGGTTAGTGACCGTCCATCCACAGTCCAAAAGGACGTTAACTTTGAGGACATAAGCGGTATTAATTTTTATAAAGGGTTATATGGTCATTTTATACCCTCTTCCTCATCCTCTTCAGTCTTCTTCCTCCCTTCTCTTCCTCCTCCACAGCTCCTCCCTCCTCCTCCTCCTCGAGCTCTCGTGCAGCCTCCTCGGAACCTCCAGCTCCGCCCACGTGCCTCACCTCCGTCTTCCTCCTCCTCCGCTCCCGCACCTCCCCCTGCGCCCCCTGCACCTCCCCTCCTCACCCAACCCCAGCCCCAGCCCCGCACCTCCTCCCTCCGCCCCTTGCACCTCCCCCCTCCGCCGTCGCACTGTCCCCTACACCTCCCCTCCACGCCCAGCCCCAGCCTCGCACCTCCCCTCCGCCGCCGCATTGCCCCCTGCACCTCCCATCCGCGCCCAACCCAGCCCCGTACCTCCCCTCCGTCGCCGCACTGCCCCCTGCACCTCCCCTCCGCGCCCAACCCCAACCCCGCACCTCCCCTCCGCCGCCACACTGCCCCCCTGCACCTCCCTCCGTGCCCAGCCCCAGCCCTGCACCTCCCCTCCGCGCACAGCCCCAGCCCCGACCCCTGCGCCCCTGCCCTGCCTCCCCCACACCCCCACGACCCATGCACCCCCTGCCCTGCCTCCCCCCACGCCCCCAGGCCCCGCGCCCCCGCGACCCTGCCTCCCCCGCGCTCCTGCGACCCCGCGCCCCTAGCCTCGCTGCCCCCGCGCCCCGGGTCGTCCTCTAGTCCGCCGTCCCTAGGTCACCTCTAGGACTTTCCGTTTTTTTTAATTTGAGATAAATTTTTGATTAATTGATTCATGAAAATTAATCAAAAAATTCAATAAAATTCACCGTTTGATCCGTAATGAGTGATATATCCGTGATAATGCAAAAATTTTAAAGATTCGATGGATGCATGAATGTGTAATTAATAAAGAGAAATTTTGAAGAGAAAGGAAGAAGGACAAATGGAGGAGGAAGAAGATGAAGAAGAAGTCTGGACAATAGTACCCCCTTTTAACTGCACCAAGGTTTGAAAAAACCATGGTTAAGTCAACTCATTGAAGGTCAATCTGACAGAAGAGCACAACTGATGACGGAGAAAGAAGTAAGTGGCACAACTGATATTACCAAAAAGATAGGGGCATAACTGAAATTGTGAGATCTCGGAGGGGCACAAGTGATAAAATCCCTAAAATAAATAAGTAAATACATAAATACAGGTATAGGTACTGTGCAACTGTACACAATTTAATTTTGTATACATTTTTATTTACAAGCTTTATCAAGGAAATAAATCAATTTGAGATCATTTTATTGAGAAATAATAATGGTCAATGATGTAGACATGCTAAATAAGGAATGTTATATACAGTGAATAAACACAGAATAAATAGTATCTACAAGGTATTTTTTAGATTATATTAATAAAAAAGATCATATCTCTCCCTACTTTATTTCGTTGTCGATCAGGTCAGCTATTGACCTTCTCTCAGTGTTCTGGTTAGTGTGTACTTATTAAATAATTACAACCTTCTTTATTTCTTTCCTTTTTTTTCTTCTTTATTCTTTTATTATGGTTAAAAGAATATTAAATATGAATTATTAACAAACTCATCGTGAATGAGAATTTGTTGATTTTAACACATATTTACAGATATTTTTCTAATGAATTTGGCTAAAATAAAAGAATAAAGATGATGAATTATGGATTCATCAAGCCCTAGCAGTGCCAAAGCGTCTCTGATGTCATTCCTTGATTCATGATTCCACCCCTAATTCACTTTAGGCTTGTATTCGATAACTTGGCCATAGTGATGTTAATTGTGGTTTACATCCATAGCTAGATTGATCGATTTTTTTATTCCATTTCATAAATTTGCGAATGTAAAACAAGCAGAGTCGATCCCCTCGCTCATCAGAGCATAAGTCTATCGGTCTTGACACATGAGTTACGTAGGAAGGACCCAGATTCGAGTCTCACGAACTGCGTTACTCAGAATGCTTGGGCTCCCTTAGGCCCGTTCGGTAGGAGAATAAGCAGGAATAAGGATGGGGAATAAGGGGAATAAGGGTCTATTCTCCGTTCGGCTGGAGGACAAGAATAAGGAGAATAAGGTGAAATAAAGGTAAGTAAGGTGGAATAAAGATAAGAATAAGAGTGAAATAAGATGAAATAATGGGTAATAGTCGTACCACGGGGAAGCGTGTTGGGGGGCTTATTCCCCTTATTCCATTTCCTCCTTATACCCAAACGAACATGGCCTTAGTATTCTTCCGGATTTACCGAAAGATTACTGAATCATAAATAAAGAGAGTGATTTTTACATCACGACCCCTAAACTCTTGTCCATGTACACAATTACCCTTGATTTTTTTGTTTTAAATTGCATCATAGTTCATGTAATCTTACTAACTCTTACACCACCTTGAACCTTGGCATATTTGTTAAATAAAGTAAGATTACATGGATTATCGTTTAATTACAAGGACTACATGGGTTATGGTGTAAGTGGACAAGATTTGAGGGCTCATGGTGTAAAAATCTCTCCCAAAAAAGGGGGCCACGAGTAACGTCCACCATATATGTTCTTTTATATGTAAACGCAGGCTTCCCATTATAAGAGAGATGAGTAGAAAAGAACTCTCTATCATTTAATTTAAGGAGCCTTTTTTGGTAAGCATTGCTCCTCTCTCAAAACCCAAAGTCTTGGGAACCCCCCACAAAGAAACAACAAGATGGGTGTCAACTTCATCCTCCTTTGCTATTTACTTGCTTGACAATGAAAGGCCATTCATGGGCCACAAAGAACAAGAGATAAACTAGCACCAATCAACCATAGCGGCGTGTCACGAACATGAGCTATATGTCGATGTAATGCATAATGCTACACGTCTAAACTTGAGCTGTTATCGTGGAATTATTTTTCGCTCTTCGAGACCCTACCAATGTAATCATAAGAAGCATCTCATCAAACTGATTCCAACAAGCTCTCCAAGACCCTAGCTCGTAGCTCAAGTTATGCGTGTTTTGTATGGTAACATTCTAGTAAATATGGAATTAGAGGTGCTTATGGTTTCACTGGACCATTTTGACACCTATTTGAAGCACTCTTCCTTCGTAATGACATTCGTTGAATCCCTAATTCATTTTACACCTTCTGTAGACACCGAATGATGTGGAGCAACTGCCAAGGAGGCCTTTAGAGGCGTGATGGTCGCCAAGAAAGCTTTGCTAGAAAGGGAATGGCGTATGAATCCGTGTTGAAAGTTTGGATCACCATGCGCTTCATATCATCTTAATGGGTTTTAGGATTGATTCGATTGCATGAGGTGAAGGGTATGCGCATATAATCTCGATTTCGTGTGCAGACGAGATAATGCTTCTCCCATTCAAACCTTGTATAAATATCAGATCCATTTGAACTGTCTCTCTCCTTACTGCACGGAATTCTTTCTTGTTATCTAGTTATATGAATCTTGTGACGAATGATTTTCCTTATTGTGACACAGCCATCTCATTTGTATAACCGAAACAACAAGGTTTTATCCTATTCTTATGTTGATCATCCAATTGTCTTCTTAATTATCTTCCATAATGTAAAGAATCGTAGCATTGTAACTTGCAAAAAAAGTTCCAATTATGTCTCGATTTTCAATTTGAAACCTCATGTCTTCAATGTAATAAAGATGGTACTAAACTTCAAAATTTACGTTAATGATAGAAGCTTATGGAGGCATGTATTTGAGATAAACAGTAAGATCGGGTCCCTTTTTGTTCCAGTTCAAAAATGAGGCCTCAAATTGGGAGTTGAGACATAGTTGGGGTCCTTTTTATAATTTACCTTTTTTGGATAAAATACAAAAGGGATCCAACTATGCATTGATTCTCAATTAAGAGTCTTATTTTTCAAATATAATGCTCGACCTTATGGTTCAACATTGACATAAAAGGTCGTGGAAGACGTATTTGAGAAAAACAAATACTGGGACATCTTTGCTACAATTGAAAAATGAGATTCTTAATTCAAAACCAACATAGTTTGAATTTTTTTTGTAATTCACCCTTTTATACATGTTGATTATGATTATTAATGTAGTAGAGGATACATTTCTGGATTTGTATATTTTGTAAATATAGTAAATACCTTTATTAATACTTTTGAAGATAAAAGTAAATCAACTTATACTTTTCAATCCTTACCTTTCGAATGAGGGTCTACCTTTAATTGCGTTACCAGCTCTTTATCTTGATTGTTAAATGGCCAATTTTCAATTGAAAGATAAGTTTTCTAAGAACAATATTTTTTTAGTATTAACATTATGTTATTAATGCAACATAAGGATCGTGTATCTTTGTCACATCTTGAATCATTGAAAACAAAATTTAAAAGGAAGAGCAAGGCTATTTTATAAAGTGTCCATAGTATGGTATAAACTTATCAAAAAAACTCGATACTATAGAAAATTGCACTCAAAAACTAAATTAATCGGATAAGGTGAGTAATATATGTTGTTGATGTTTATTGTTGAAAATAATATTGCGGAAGCGAATCAAAGCAAAAAAATGATACAAAATATAAAAAAACATTTTTATTATATGTGGAGCCCTACTCCCTAAGGAGCGAGATGCAACCACGGAAGAACTGCTTCAAAGGGCTGATGTTGTATTCAACTTTCTCAAAGGTTGCAATGGATGCAAGGATCTTTATATAGTTCCGCCAATGTGATCAAAAGCCACCAATTCAAGGTGTGGGATTACATATAACCTACATACGATCATTCTTCAATACATAACGTTTCGATTGAGATACAATACACGTTTTGTGTTAATCGACCGTGAAGCAAATACATATGTTGTGGCTAAGTAGAGCGATAAGTATGGAGTAATTGAAATCTGCCAGGAACTCGAGATAAATTGAAAGAAAAATCAATTAAACACGCACGATGGCGCAATACTACAAGGTAGTGCACGATGTTGCGGTCCGAATAGACAATAGTGGTCATTCACGTCAAATCGAATAGGTATTTTGGCCATATGGAGTTGCAGCTCCTAATTTTATCGCAGTTGTGGGGGTGGAGGAGGAGGGATTGTAAAATAGTCGAACGATAATATCAAATAAGAAATCCTTATATACAAGAGTAGACATAAAGACGATGCAAACTAGGACATGATGACTTTAACGTGGAAAACTAGTTGTTGAAAACAGACGACCCAGAACCTCATTTTAGGATTTTCCGTTCACTCTCTTGTCAAAGAACTGTTCCAATATCAACACTACCTTGAATCGAGGCAGGTACAACCTCATGTACAACATGTACCCTTTCTTGGAGAATGCCTATGGAAGGTTTTATCTCCCTCAGAGAAAGGAACTCAGAACAAGGGTATCTATTCAACAATGATAAAAGAAATTCAAATGGGTTGTTAGTATATAAATCGAATACACAAGCTTACTTGAGTGAGTATGAACAAGGCGAGTGAGGTTTGGTAGACATGAATAAAAGTTCGAGAACATGAGAGCATTTGAGAGCTTGAAACTTGAGAATTTGGCATATAAAATATAGCTTATAATCACTTAGAAGTGTAGACATGGATTCTTAGTATGCGTGTGTTGTAAAGAGTCCACAAATAGTGTAAATCAGTCCAAATTATTTGACTAAAAAAATATCAGTCAAAAGAAATCAATTAGTTTGTTGAACATAATGGTTAATCAACTGAAAATATTTTTTTTAGATATTTCAAAGTCCAACATTGGAATTTATGGTCATTTGAGCACAGAAGCCGACTGGCGAAAAGTGTCAATCGACTAAAAAATAGAGTCGAGAACCATGTTATTAGAAAGTGAATTTAATCCACTGGGTTTATTAATTAACTAAATTGGTTGAGAGTAGGAATAGTCGAATGATGTGGAAATTACTTGACTAAAAAGGCTGTAGAACCCATTTCTAAGAGGTATGTATGATGCAATGGCTGCTTGAGGTTTTTTCTGACAAAATTAAAGTCTTCGACTTTATCTTGAACTTTAACTCCTTTGAGCTTGAGCTTGAGTTCCTAAGACTTGAACTCCTTCTTTAAGCTTGAGTTCCTTTATACACGAGCTTTCGATTGATGCTTCAGTTTCCTTGCATTTGATTGGTATAATACTTTCTTAAATCCTTTATTAAGTTTCGTTTATATGAAAAACATCAGTCTCACAATACAAATATACAAACTAACTCTTTTTCATTATCAAAATCTAAGTAATAGATAATACTTGCCAGACTCGCAACACATTCATACAAAGACTTGGAATAATGATTCCATGGACGAGAAGTCTTATCCATACCTACTTCTCATGGATACTTAATCAATTACACATCTAATGATATTGAATAAGTGTAACGGAACGGGCTTAGGTCCCCGGTCCGTTAACGGAGCATTACTGACCCTAACAACCTCTTGGGATCGGGCCCATGCGGACCCGATTAACCACCCCCAAAATGCTTAAGCCGGGTTGTCAAGTAGTAATCTCGTCACTATTTATCCCACCCGGAAACTTCTTGTTTCCACGGTGTGGGACTTTCATTTTTGGGGGGTATTACAACCTCCCCCACTTATATTCGCAACGTCCTCGTTGCGACATGGCACGTCACTTCTTCCCAGTGACAGTGGCGGCTTCACGCTCCGGGTAGCCATTTCCTCCAACCTCTTGTAGGGGCGGCTCCACCTCTCGGGTAGCCCTTTCCACTATCAGAGGGCGTTCGGCTCTGATACCATTTGTAACGGAACGGGTCCTGACGACCGGCGGAAGCATGCAATTATAGATCGCACGACCGAACCGTTACCGAACACTTGCATGGTATTCAATGAGCAGATAAAATAATCATTCTCAAAAAAATCCATTACTCTATAGAGTTCCATTATTACATTCCAACAAGGAAAAATGCAAAATAAACTACGAAATCAAATAACATAACAATGTTCCAGTGGGCATAAAGACATCCTTCCATAAATAGTCCATCATAGTCCGTACCGGTTCAACTTCACAAAGATGGGTAGTTGCCTTGAATTAGACGTTAGATCACAACTCGTGCTCTCCTGAAAAAACAACAACACATGTCGTGAGCTAACGCGCCGAGTTGGGGTCAAGCCGGCTAGCGTAGCAAACAAGTCTCCCTATGCTACTTTAAACTATTACAACATAATCTCATCCATACACTCAATTATCAACACGACTATATGGTTTGCATAATTATCTGATTGCATATGAAACTAACTTGTTCTCATGTACCATCATCATGCGACTCATAATTTCACATAAACATGCATACGGAAGGTATTCCTTGTGAAGACTTTCGTTAAAGCCATAATTTCATATATACCAATAAAGTTTGCCATATTTGCATATACGCCTTAATATTTTCATAATTTTCACTTATGCCCTCAGAATTTTTCTGTAGTTGCATATATGCCCCAGAACAATCATAACACTTGCATAATGCCATTACTTGGCCATAGTTGCACACATGTGCCTTAGCAATTTCAGAAACTGTACACATACCATTGGTTTGTTTAGTGGTTAAAGTGGTCTTAATTGTTACTTCTTAATGGCTTTGGTGGCTTTGCTGGCTTTGGTGGCTTTTCCGCTGGTATAAGCGGTTCATGACATACATGACAGTGTAGCTACAACTGTAGAGGACTTATCTTTCGCCTCATTCGGTTCCTTGAACCGCACGCCCCCGGAAGGCGTTGGCCCCCTTTTGGCCTACGATATTTGGACTCTAGAGGTGGCTCCCACCATTAGGTGTAGCACTTAGCTCCGCTTATCGTTATCATGCCATTACTCTTGTTAAGTAGAATTTTCTTTACTTTCTTTTTCATTTTCATACAATGGTGGTTCGTCTAAAACTTTTTGTTAATTAACAAGAGAATCTTTGTTCGAAAATACATAATTGATGTATATAAAACCACACTTTTTTTTCCCTTTCCACCCCCATATCTTTTCCATAAGGTTGAGAATAATTCTCCTTAGTATGTATATTCTTCTTGTACAAGATATATCTTGCCCCGACTTGAGTACCACAGTGTTCTCCTTAACTGCAAATTTTATATTCTACACCATAAATACTGTGGGATTACGTTCATATAACATGTTACATGTGATACAATTACTGGACTTAATATGCATTTTTTTCTTGTTGTTAGCAAAGGTCTGTATACTAATATGTGTTGGATAAAAAAATTATTTGAGCATTACACAATGATGAGTTTGCTCAAAGGAAGATAGCTTGGATTTTTATAGTTAGTTATTAGCATTATCTAGATCATATGTATTACTATAAATAGATTGACGTTATTATACAAGCTTAAGAATATACACAATACCTTATTCGGACATGCCTATTATAAACAGAAGTAGAGGGATATTTTGACAAAGCATATGCCATTTCAGGAGACATCATTCACGGGTTTTTTTTACTTAAACAGCATGATTGTCTTGATTACCTCTCCTAAAATGAAACGTCGGATACTGCTCAATTTCATCTTCCATGCACTAACAATTTCACAACTTTCGTAACACTCATCAAAATATTTTTAAAAATTGTGAATAATGAATATGTTGCCAGTAAAGATGACGTGAAAATAGATCCAAAGAATCTAGAGCATTCTGGTAATATTTTCATCTATGCATTTATCTTGACATGAAATCATAGAGAATCATATTAATCTTGACGGATTTTTCCCATCTAATCTGTAATTAGCATATGATAGGAACACCATACAACTTGTGCAATACATGTGATTCTATCTACTTATTTGACCAAGAATGAAAGAGACAGTCCAATATATTGGCTAATAATACCAAAATTAATTTGAACCATGGATTGCAAGATTATAAGAAATACATATGTTTGTCAAGAACGGTAGTTTGAAAACAATATATCAACTTTCTAAAGGGTTACTGTATAGTACGAGTCCTATGTGTTCGACACATACCTCGAGTCTGACGGATTCGTATCTACCCGGTTGTTATGCCTTCTCCTTGATCCCGAACCCTCGTTCTCCTCCACCGAGACGACGCCGGAGTTCTCTGCGACGAGCGCAATTCTCGGTGAGATCTCTCTCTCTCTCTCTAACTCTTACTCTCCGTCTCTCTCTTCGGAACCAAGTGACGGGTGGGGGAAAACCCCTTGGGATTTTATGCTCTCAAAAAAGACAATTAATTGGCTAATAATGCCCTCAATTTTAGAATGAAATCAATTGTGATAATAAAAGGAAAGTGTGAAGGGATATGGGCAATGACAGCCGTTACAATCTACCCTCCTTAAAAAAATTTCGTCCTCGAAATTTCTTAGAAAAAGAGACATACCGAAAAGCTGTGGATGCTTCTTCCGCATTTCGCTCTCCAGCTCCCAGGTGGATTCCTCCTTCTGGTGATGATGCCAGAGGACCTTGACCATCGGAACTATACGTCGACGAAGACGATGGTCTCTACGATCGACTATGCGAACAGGTTTCTCCTCAAAGGTGAGATTAGGTTGAATATCAAGAACCTCATGTTCGATAACGTGCGAAGGATCAGGAGTGTACTTCCTTAGCATCGATACATGGAAAACATCGTGTAGCTTTGAATATTGCGGTGGTAATGCAATACGATATGCCACCTCTCCGATTCGCTGTAAAATCTCAAAAGGTCCTATGTATCTAGGAGTAAGCTTCCCCTTCTTGCCGAATCGCAATACGCCCTTTGTCGGTGAAATCTTTAAAAATACATGATCTCCAACTGTAAAACTCAACTCCCTTCGATGACGATCTGCATAAGATTTCTGCCTACTTTGAGCTGCCAACAATCTCTTCTTGATTAGCTCAACACCTTGCTTGCTGACCTGAATTAGCTCTGGTCCCAAAATGTGCTTCTCACCCACATCACTCCAACATGAGGGTGATATGCAAGGTCTCCCATACAATGCCTCGTAGGGAGCCATCTTGATGCTCGAATGATAACTGTTATTATAAGCAAACTCTACTAATGGAAGATGTCTATCCCAGCTACCAGCAAAATCTAGAGCACAAGCTCTCAACATATCTTCCAGCGTCTGGATGGTCCTTTCTGATTGACCATCAGTTTGCGGGTGGAATGAAGTGTTGAACTTCAATTGAGTTCCCATAGCATCTTGAAAACTTTTCCACAACCGAGACGTGAATCTAGTATCCCGATCTGACACAATTGATGTAGGAACTCCATGTAATCTGACGATTTCATTCACGTACAATTCAGCTAAACTGTATGTCGATTGATCCAAGCGGATAGGTAAGAAGTGAGCCGACTTGGTCAATCGATCAACAATCACCCATATTGTATCATAACGATGTTTATTAGTCTTGGGTAGACCTGTAACAAAGTCCATCGTTATGTGCTCCCACTTCCATTCAGGTATCTCTAAGGGTTGAACAGGGCCTGCAGGTCTCTGATGTTCAATCTTGATTTGCTGACACACTAAACATTTTGAAACAAAAGTTGCAATGTCATTCTTCATCTTCGGCCACCAGAAATTTCGTTGCAGATCCTTGTACATTTTTGTCGTACCTGGGTGGATGGTGTACATCGACCTGTGGGCTTCGTCGAGAATCTCCTGTTTATAATAGGCATGTCCGAATAAGGTATTGTGTATATTCTTAAGCTTGTATAATAACGTCAATCTATTTATAGTAATACATATGATCTAGATAATGCTAATAACTAACTATAAAAATCCAAGCTATCTTCCTTTGAGCACACGCATCATTGTGTAATGCGATGTCATTCTTCATCTTCGGCCACCAGAAATTTCGTTGCAGATCCTTGTACATTTTTGTCGTACCTGGGTGGATGGTGTACATCGACCTGTGGGATTCATCGAGAATCTCCTGCCTCAACTCGACATCATTGGGAACCCATAATCTGTTTCGGTACCTTATAAGTCCATCAATTCCAATTGCGAAATCGGAACCTTCTTTCTTGGATGCTTCTATCATTTTAGGAAGATCAACATCAATTTTCTGTGTTGCAGTGATCTTCCCAATGACCTCAGGTTGGATTCTAAGGCCTGCAAAAGATATCTTCCTCTCTTCACTGAAGAAAGGTTTCCAGTCTTCAAAATCTTTCATCATCTTCCACTGAAGTTTCAAGCTAGATAGCTTACCTTCCCACTTTCGACTTAATGCATCAGCAACGACGTTTGCTTTTCCAGGATGGTAATTAATGGAAAAGTCATAGTCTTTTAGGAACTCCAGCCAGCGTCGCTGCCTCAAATTAAGTTCCTTCTGAGAGAAAATATATTTGAGGCTCTTGTGATCACTGAGTATCTCAAACTGTTCACCATAAAGGTAATGACGCCAAATTTTAAGAGCAAAGACTACCGCTGCTAACTCCAAATCATGAGTAGGGTAGTTTCTCTCTTGCGGTTTTAATTGTCGTGAGGCATAGGAAATGACTTTCTCATTCTGCATAAGGACACACCCGAGTCCTGTGCCTGATGCATCTGTATACACCACAAAACCTCCACTGCCTAATGGTAAAGCCAAAATCGGAGCTGTAGTCAGTTTCTACTTTAATTCCTGAAAACTTCGTTCACACTCCTCAGACCAAACAAACTTCACATCCTTTCGGGTGAGCTTTGTTAATGGTAGCGAGATCCTTGAGAAATTCTGAATGAATCGTCGATAGTATCCGGCCAAGCCAAGGAAACTACGGATCTCTGAAACATTTTTAGGCTGACTCCAATTCATCACAGCTTCTACCTTAGCTGGATCTACCTCAATACCATCCTTGGATACGACATGACCAAGGAATGCAACTTTATTCAGCCAAAAGTCGTACTTAGAGAATTTTGCGTATAGCTGGTGTTGCCGCAAGGTTTCAAACACAATCTGCAGGTGTACTCGGTGCTGCTCCGGATCAGATGAATATATCAAAATATCATCTACAAATACGATGACGAACTTGTCAAGGTATTCTCGGAATACCCTGTTCATTAGCTCCATAAAAGCGGCAGGTGCGTTAGTAAGACCAAACGACATGATCAAGAATTCATAATGGCCGTACCTCATTCTGAAAGCGGTCTTTGATATATCCTCCTCTTTTATACGGAGTTGATGGTAATCCGTACGTAAATCAATTTTTGAGAAGACTGTTGTCCTTGCAACTGATCAAATAAATCGTCGATGCGAGGTAGCGGGTACTTGTTCTTCACCGTTACTTTGTTCAGACCTCGATAATCAATGCAGAGTCGGAGAGATCCGTCTTTCTTTTTCACAAAGAGAACGGGTGCTCCCCATGGGGAAACACTGGGACGTAAAAATCCCTTATCCAGTTGCTCTTGTAGCTGCTTCTTTAGCTCCTCAAGCTCTGCAGGGGCCATTCTGTATGGAGCTTTAGATATCGGTGTCGTTCCTGGAATAATATCAATTGAGAAATCTACCTCTCTATGAGGAGGTAGTCCAGGAAGATCGTCTGGAAATACATCAGCAAAATCTCGGACCACATCTAAATCTTCGAGACGTGCTTGTGACGATTCAATGCTAATTATACTAGTTAGGTATGCAGTGCAACCTTCGGCTAGTAGTTAGCTTGCTTGCAGAGAAGAGATAAGCAATCGTCCGCTCTTACTAGTGCCTCGGACAACTATCTCCTTATGATGTGGTCTGCTCAAGACAACCTTCTTCTCTCTACAATAAACTGCAGCATAATTCTCCCATAACCAATCCATGCCCAAGATGACATCATAGGTTGTGATGGGCAGTAGGATCAAATTAGCAGTGAGGGAGTCTTCTCCTATCATGACTGGTATGTCCTTTAAGTACATACCCGTTGCTCTAATATCACTCATTGGTGAAGAAACCGTAAGTGTGTAAGGAAGCTCGACAGCTTCAATGTTCAGTTTTCTTGCAAAACTACTTGAAATAAATGAATGCGTGGCTCCAGAATCAAAAAGAACATGGCATAAATGACTTGCAATGAGAAGGGTACCTTCCACGGTGGTGTAAGCATCCTCAGCATCTTCATGTGTAAGGGCAAATACCCTTCCTGGTATCTTCTTCTTTTGTTCGAATGGTTTCCTCTGATCCTTGAACTCTTTCTTGCAGTCTTTAATGAAATGACCCTTTTCACCACACCTCAAGCATGCTCCTGTTAATTTGTAGCACTCGCCCGGATGTCTTCTGTCACAATGTGGACACACATCCATTACATATTTCTTGTTGGTTGGAGCCTCATCAGTTCTTGTCTTCTTGACATTTATCGCATTATGACGCTTCTTGTCATTGTAGCTTGGCTTGAGAGGGCGCTTGCGAGGGTTCACTAGTTGCGTCCTCCGATAGACTGCATCAATTTCTACACTTGCTGCAACTGCATCAGATAGGGTCGTGGGACCCCTAGTGAGTACTCTAAGGCTCAAGCCACCATTCAAGCCTTCCACGAACTTCCTCACCCGCTGCTTTTCATTTGCACAGATCCCCTTGCCATATTTTTCCAGTTCTTAAAACCTTGCAGCATACTCTTGGACCGTCATACTTCCCTGGCGAAGATCTATGAACTCTTGGCGTTTAGCATCCCTAGCATGATCAGGGATGTAACGCTCAGAAAAACGCTCCACAAAATCACTCCAGTTGATGATCGGGGTTTCCGAAAAGTGAATTCCTTTGCAGGAAGTCCACCACTCCTTAGCACTATCTCGCAGCCGAAAAGTACCAAAGATAACTTTCTTTTCTTCCGGGCACTCAGTTGCTTCAAAAGCCATCTCCATCTCCCTTAGCCAGTGTTCGGCTTTCTCTGGCTCATGCTCACCCTTGAAGGTTGGTGGGTCATGCTGGATGAAGGTTTTTAAAGTAAGTCCTCCAGAGCTCGATGGGCGGGTCTGATGCTGCTGAGCCATCAATGCCATCAGCTCCAGCATCTTCCTCTACATGTCTACAATAGTCTCCTGACTCGTCGACGACTCACGGTCTCTGTTGGCTTCGATTGCACGACGAGGGGCCATCTGAATCAAATCCAAAAGCATCAATGAGTTACTGTGTGGGGCTAATTCACTCTAAACTTCTAGTTCCATATCATTATATATTTTGGATATCTTATGCCCAGAGAAACTCTAGTTCTGATACCATTTGTAACGGAACGGGCTTAGGTCCCCGGTCCGTTAACGGAGCATTACTGACCCTAACAACCTCTTGGGATCGGACCCATGCGGACCCGATTAACCACCCCCAAAATGCTTAAGCCGGGTTGTCAAGTAGTAATCTCGTCACTATTTATCCCACCCGGAAACTTCTTGTTTCCACGGTGTGGGACTTTCATTTTTGGGGGGTGTTACAATAAGTGAATAGGTTCTTGACATGGAAAAGAAGCTGATTACATGCTTACGGTGAAATAGATTTAAGCCGGTCACATGCTCTCGACATAACTTACATGTTATGAGTGCGATACATGTAGAGGTATAGACGCGATACATGTAGAGGTATAGACGCGACGCAGTATATATGGTTCATAACTTTGCTTCTGCTTTTGAGCGGTTGCTCCTTGTCTAATTTATATACTGATCTATGTATAATGTTGACGTTCAGTCAACTGTGTTTGATTTCTCCTTAGGCGACGTCATGCTTGAGATGGAGGCTAGTGTATCATAGTTTAACCTACTAGACATGTAGTGAGAGTGGGTTTCCTATTAGCTTTTTTGTTGGCTACAAGTCTTCTACTTTTTATGTATTCAAATTCTATGATTATTCTCTATTTTAAGCTTTGGCTTTCCAATTTGATTGGTTGTATTTGAGGCTCATTGTATATAAATAACATGTGGACATGGATACATCTTTACTTATCTATTTCATTATTTATAGTAGTGTTATATGATGTTACTATTTGTGATGTGCTTAATGTTATTGGTTAGATGACCTCGATCCCATGTGATGAGATGTGTATCCTATCGCCATAGACTAGGGATGCTCACATTTTGCAAATTTTCCATTTCAAATGGTAATTGTTATTGAGAATATTGGTGCTGACAACTTGTTAATTTAGACAATCTATCCAAGCAAATAATGGAGAAAATGTTTGAGTAATTTGTTACCTATTAAGTAACTGGATAAATGTTTGTAAAGTTGGAACTTTGTTACTTAGTTATGCATTTTGAATGACATGGCTATAATTGATGGATATCAATTCAATATTTTTGTTGATTTTAATTAGGTATGAAAACAGATCGGATACAGATCGGATATGCCTATTTCCATATCCATATTTGCTTTATCTCTATCGAATACGAATATGGATACGGATATGATTCAGATATGCATTAAGGAAGCCATATCCTTAAATTACGAATATGAATTCGAATTGGATACTTATTGAATCCGGATTCGGAAATAAAGAGCAAATCCGAATACAGATCGAACAGAAAGGCAATCCAAATATGAATAGAATAAAGAGTGAATCCAAATATGGAGCCAATAAACCTAAAATTCGATTGCGGGTCAAATAAAGACCGCATACAAATATGAATTGATTTTTTTTTAATCAAAGTTCATAATGATTTTAAAAAATGGCAATGAAATATAAATAAGTTGTATCATGACAAAAGGGAACGTCGAGGTGACTTACGTTCTTGACCAGAAGTAAAAGGGGATATGGTTTTGTAACTTTCGTTCGTGTCCATCCCTAAACAAACAGAAGTTTGTTAATATCATTAATATATTGTATTATATAATATATAACACTAATGTAATAACATGGAATTTTGGCTTATATTATATAACCAATATATAAAACAATATTAAAGTTGTATTCAGATATCCGGATCTGTATCCAGAAATTTTTTACAACCCATATCCATACTCGATCCGTATTCGATTAATTATGGATTCCACCATCCAGTAATTTTTCGGATACAGTAAGCAGTTTTTCAGATATTCCGTTTTCATTACTAATTTTAATAGATGTTTTCATTAAGATTTTGGGCAAAATGTATGCTTATGAAGCTCTGAAATATTGGAATTAGATATTATAATTGATTATATCTAAGATTATTAAGTTGTAAACAAACTGGTGATATTCTATGATTATATAAAAAAAACCAGGAAAATTAGGTCAATACAATAAGAAATGACATTGAAGTTATGACACCCTCAATAATTTGTTCCCATCAATGGGATTCACTCATTGAATTAAATTGCATTTACAAGTGGATCTCATTCTAACGAATATGTCACATCAAATTAACGGTATTATTGGATTAAGAATGGAAAACCCAAAGGGTGCGTTTGGTTAGCGGGTTAAAGCGGGTTAAACTGGTAGAGGGTAATCCGTTTTTTGGTTTTGGTGTTTGGATAGAGGGTTAATCTGGGGGTGGGTTAGAAATGGGTTTGTTGTGATATGATTGTATTGAAGTTTGAAAACGTGAGTAGTTATTGTGATGTGATTTGTATTGAAGTTTGGAAAAGTGAGTAGAAATGGAATAGTTTATAATTTTTATATGATATGATGGTATAATATATTATTTTTTGATATGATTGATGATGTAAAATTGATTTATTTAATTTAAAAAAAAAGGAACAGAGGAGAGTGGGTTAAGGGGGGTGACCCGAATGGGGCCAAAGGGTATAATTAACTATTTCAAGAGTTAATGATGTCCATTTTGATTAAGTAGTATTCTCTACCAATGCACTTGGAAAGTTTGACTTTTGGACATCTTAACATTTTTCAATGGATATGATACATTCTGTGGAAGCTATAACAATTTCAAACACAATCCTTTTTTAAAAAAATGGGCTTTTTACACCATGTCCCTTGAAATGTTCTCACTACTATTATCTTCGTAAATTACACCACGACCCCTAGGATATTACTGACCTTTACATCACAACATTTGTACAAGGACATATGAGTTAAATGTGAGATTATAATGGGTCATGGTACAAAGACCATAAGGAGTATTGTGTAATTGAACAATATTTATGAGGCCTAGTGTAAAAACCCAAAAATAGCAGTTTGAAAAATTTAGGGGTTTTCATACTTGTGCCGTTTCGAGTTTCTACTATTATTATACTGATGTCCCTGCCTTTTTTAAATAGCACTTGTGTCCTTGTATTCTTACAAAATGTACAGTATTGCCCTTATGTTATTACACTTATGACCCTAATTTACATTAATGAAAGGGTAATACTATGAATTTTGTAAGAATATAGATGCAAAAATTTTATTACAGAAATGTAAGGACATTAGTGTATTTACCGATACTCGAAGGGGTACGAGCGTAAATATCATAAAAATATAAGATATTGATTAGAGGAAGAGAAAAAATGACCTTATTTGACTAAATTTTTATAAACAAAATATTCTTCCGACCTTAATCATGACACCAAACATGGTATTGTTTTTTATTTTTATTTTTATTTTTATTTGCAAGAAAAAAGAATTTTGTACAAAATTTTAAATCATTTTAATCCCCTTCTCTCAAATTTAAACACAACTTTGCAATGATAATTCATAAGCAATTCATTAGATATGAGTTTTTTTACACTTGTATCCCTTCGAGATTCTGCAGTTGCAGTTTCCCTATCTTTTTTCTTTTTTCAACAACATGTTTGTCCATGTATTTTTACAAAATTCATAATACAACCCTTTTATTATCACTTATGTCTCTATATTACATCAATGGTAAGGCAATACTGTAAATTTTGTAAGTATATAGGGGCATGAGTGTTATTGTAAAAAAGTTAGAGGCACAAATGTAATAGCATAATCTTGAAGGGAGCACAAGTACTAAAGCCTCTATATATAAACACACCAAATTTAGTTTTGTTCCAATAAACACGCAAATTATTATGGGTTACATATTATCAAGTCAAATACTTAAAAAAATGCATGTGTGTTCTTAAAAGTAAGAAGAGAAAATTGCACAAAAGCACATGAAATTATATATCCAATTTTATGTTTTACTCGTAATTTAAGTTATAAAGTGGTACATGATTTTTAAGATTTGTTTTGATATGATTTAGGGCTAACGCGATCTTGGTCAGGAAACGCACGATTGCGAGCGATGGATAGGGAGAGACCGTCGGACTCCGCTCGAGCTTATGATTGATTCGAATCGCAACTTGAAATGAGTTGACCTAGACCTAGCCCTTGATCCATCACAACCTCTCCTCCAAGACAAGGATTCTAGCCATGTTTTGATACACATCAATGTGCAAATGGTGATCTAGGAAGGGCAAGTGGATATAGATTAATACTCAATGATGTGATTTTGTGAATGCTAACTCTTTGATGTTGAAATTTGTACGGAAGGAGCACTTTGGTGGTGGGCAATTTGTGGCCCCCAATTCTATCAACATCTCCCTATTAATTTAGTTTATTGCTTAAATTTTGTAGGGCTCATATTTATTCATTTTCCTCTTCAAACATTTGATCATTAGCCACCCAATCAAATCCAATTTTATTTTAATTTTCAAACTAAAATTTTAACCTATTTCTTCTTGATAAGAATTCTCGGGCTTTCCTCCCTTTATCTCAGATTTTCTTTATTATCACAATAATTAGGATTTTCCATGCGTGTGTCCTTTCGAGATTATACAATTACAGTTATGTCCCAACCTTTTAACAACAACACTTGTGCTCGTGTATCCTTACAAATTTCACGGTACCACTCTTTTATCATTATAGTTATGCTCCTATATTACATCAACAGAAGGACACTACTGTGAATTTTATAAAGATACAAAGGCACAAGTGTTATTGCAAGAAAGATAGTGGTGTAACTATAATTGCATATTCTCGAGGGACACAAGTGTAAAAATCCAAATAATTATTCTCATTCATTATTATGCAGCTAATTAGCTTTCCTTTATCTCTCTCCCTTAAAGCAATGATTACTATATATCCCCCTAGAGTCGGATTGTCTGCTGTAATACAACAGGTGCTGTATTGCAGTGGACCATCCAATCGGGATCGGACGACCCTCCTAAGGGGTCGGGGACAGTGGGCTCCCTATGATAGCCGTCCGATCCCCCGATCGGACGATCCACTATAATACAACACCTGTTGTATTGTAGCAGATTCATGAACAACAAAGAAATGAGGAATATGGATAACTCATCTTTATCCCAAGCCAAGCATAGTGACTATACTAGACCATCAATGCAATTGAACATTGCCCATAAATTTCTAAATAAATATGTACATTTTAATATAGCTGCTTTAGAAGAACAAATGGTATTTATGGCTATCAAGTGGGATGAAATCATCAAGTAGAATTTTTAAGAATTAAAAGATGCCATTTTTTGAAAAAAAAAACAAAAAATGCCATGTATTTTGAACAAAGAACACGTGGGTATTTATGCAATATAACAATAAAACGGTCTGTATATAATAACGCTCTCTCAACGGTTGTTTGTAACTTAGGTTTTGAAATTACACTGTTGCCCCTACCTTTGCTGCCATAACGTGTCTCTACATTCCTACGAAATATTGAAGTCCCGTTAGTGTAATATAGGGGCAAAAGTGTAATGACAAAAGGGTACTGCTGTAAACTTTGTAATTGTAAAAAAAATTGGGATACGTGTTATTGAAAAAACTTGAAAGGATACAATTGCAAAAAATCCCAAAATTTATTGTTTTTTAAATAAAAAGGGCACCTGTCCTATAGTCGTGTGCCCAAAAACTTCACCATTAATCACCAAAAAATACACACATGTAAATAGATCAGTTACCAAAGTTAAATTACATGTTCCAATGCTCTACATGCTCAAGGATATTCTCTCCATAACATCGCTCTTGACGGAAAATTATACCATTCCTGACCAACCGAATCGCCCAAATCGTAGCCATGCCGCTTGATCTATCCATCTCCGCGCCATTCCAATCAGCACCAATGGACTCCCAGATCCTAACCACACCATCTACACAAATCACATTGTTACCGAAAAGTTCCCATGCCTTCCGTGAGCTCACACACCCAAAGAAAAGATGATCCACATCTTCCACCTCACCCATACATCGCATACAAGCCGTGCCAACTGATTGAACAAATCGAGCAAGTTGGTCCCCAGTCAAGATTCTACCCCTCCTGAACAGCCATAGAAAGACCTTCACGTACGTTAGAACCTTCCATTTCCAGATTGTTCTATAATCCGATGTACATCCTCACGGGTCAAAAGTCATCGATCCCTTCAAAATCTTGTATGCCTTGCCAACCGAGAACACCCCATCATACCAGCTCCAACAGTCTCGCCCCTTAGGGGGCCCAGCCACATTATCCAATTCCGCCAACAATATCATCAGCTCCTCCATTCGTTGAACCGGTAACTCAAAGTGAAATCTAAGGAAGATGGAGTGTCCATCCCAAATATTCACCACAGAGCAACTCAGATCCACTGCCAATGCCATCAACCTCGGGAATCTGATGCTCAACAACCCAATCTTGATCCATATGTCAGCCATAATTTAAATCCAGTGCCATCCCCAAGGATGGGTCTCATAAGGGACAAATCTCCTGCATCACCCCACAGACCCCTCGCCGAAATTACGAAGGAGCATGCCCAAAGATCCCGTGCTCAGGCAGCGACGAGCCATTCCCATAAATCTTCCTTATCAAGTTGCAAAAGAAGCTTCTATACTCACCTCAAAATCAAGTAATCCACTTGTTGATCAGAGTATTGTTCATCTCCTCCAAGCTACGCACTCCCAAACCGCCATCGTCCTTTGAACAAGAAATCCATTTCCAATCCACTAATGGTATCATACTCGATCGTCCTGACTGTGATCAGAAAACACGTCTCATGATGGTTTCAAGTCTGTTCCTCACTCCCACGGTAGGATTCTGGAGGACAAATAAAATATTGGGATTACAGACACAACTGAATGCAACAATACCAACCTTCCACCTCTAGACATGCATACAAACTTCCATCTCGTCAACTTCCGCTTCATCTTCTCAACCACTGGTAGGCAATCTGCCAAATGCATCTTCCCACTCACCAGCGACACCCCAAGGTAACGTCATGAAAAATCCATGTGAGGGGTACGCAACTAGCCAGTGCAAAACTCAGTCTCTACATTTTCCAAGTCGAAAGGGACGAACTCTGTTTTGACTCTATTGGGTCTCAACCCTGAAATAATGTTGAAAATATCGAGGACCATCGACATGCCTTTACATCTGTCTATACTTCCTTCCGCAAATAGGATCGTGTCATCCGCGTATTGAAGCAGTGAGATTGAAAACTACTCCTTAGTAAAATCCTTGCAAAATCCTCCCGTCATTGCTCGTGCAAACATAACGGATAGCGCATCCGTCGCAAGGAAAAAAGTAACGGAGCCAAGGGCATCCCTGATGAACCCCACGCTACGGCTAGAAGTAACCTCCCCTTGGCTGGTCATTCACAAGAACAACGTATGAAGCAGTCGTGATGCATCTCTTCATCCACGAGATCCACCTATCCGAGAAGTCACGTCTAAACAGAGATGCCTAAATGAAATGCCAATCCAAGCAGTCATAAGCCATTGAGAAGTTGACCTTCCTCAAAACTCCCTTTGTGTTTCGTCTGCGCCAATCTGCAATAATCTTTGATGCCAATACCACATTGTCCATGAGTTGTCTACCAGGTAAAAAGGCGCTCTGTGTTGGCGAGATGATCTTTTCAAGAACTCCTCGCAAGCGGTTGGCTAAGACCTATGTCACAATCAAATATATTGCATTGGATAATGCAATTGGTCGGAAGTCCTCAATCTTTGTGGTCGGATCCTTCTTAGGAAGTAAAAAAAACAAGCGATCTGTTGAGCCGATCAAACCATAGTTTGCCTTCGCAAACTCCAGCACTATTACGAGCACCTCTTCAGCCATCAGCTATCAAAACTCTCTATGCGTTTGGTTTGGGGGTTACCCCCCACTTTGGGTGGGTAACCATTCAAAACCCCCACTTTTAACCTACTAGTGGGGTCCACTCCCTTCCCATCAAAAAAATTATATATTATACCATCATATCATCTAAAAATCATAAAATACTCAACTTCTACTCACTATTCCAAACTTCAATACAATCACATCACAACAACCACCCACTTTTTCAAATTTCAATACAATCATATCATAATAACCATTAACTTTTTCAATTTCCAATACAATCACATCACACAAACCCTCCCAACCCTTAACCCACCAACCAAACACACAAACACAAAACCGGGTTATCCACCCTTGGATAACCCACGAACCAAACGCACCCTAAAGAAAAACATTGGAAACCATCAGATTTGGGCATCCGTCTTCGTTAAATGAGCTTTTGTACGAGAAAGTAGAAAAGAAAAGACGTGCTTATTTATTTCTGATTGAGATTTTTACAACGTGACCCCTAAAATCTTGACCAATCAGACCATAACCCATGTGGTCTTTCTAATTAAACCACGACCTTTTATAAATTAGACCGTGGTAATAATTTATAGGGGTTATTATGTAACGGACAAGATTTTAGGGGCTATGGTGTAAAAATACCTTTCCGATTTAATTAAGGGTTCTTTTCACTTGAATTATACCATACAGTTATGTTCATCCATTTTTTGGCAATAACAATTGTAGCCTTGTATTCTTACAAACTTCCCTTTCTTGCTCTTTCATTGTAACACTTATGCCCCAATATTACATTGACATAAGGGTAGTATTGTGAATTTTACAAGAATACATAGACATAAGAGGCATAAATGTAATTGCAGTATATCAGAGGGCACAAGTCGTAAAAATCCTTTAGTCCATTTCAAATAAGTATGGATCTCGAAAAATTATCAAATACATATATCTATATTCATATATTAATTGAATATGAATCTGAATATGTATATCGGTCGAATAAATCTGAATCTAGACCCAAATAACGAAATATAATATTTTATAACATATGCACTGTAAAGTAACAACCTGATGGGTGCACCATTATGATGATTTTCAATAATGCTTAACAGTGCATACCTCGCGCGATGCACGTATTGTACTAATGGTATAAAATAGGATTTTTACTCTAAAAATCTTGTATACTTTTATATTTATGTACATAACCTTCGATAATTCATATTTGCTCAAGAAATCCTGAATAATCACTACATCTCACATCTATAACCCAATGTTATGTTGGTCCAATAACTCGATCACTCATGTGAGTTTATCTAACACATCATATCCTAGATTAATATTTAGTAACTTATCTATTTTTTAGTTTTAATTAATAGTGCCCTCTTCCTTCTTCCCCTCCTCCCCTCCAACCACCATCGGCTCCCTCCTCCATACCCGACAAGCCTCCTCATCCACCCCATCATTGCCCCCATCTGTCGCCCCTCCAGTCTATCTGCTCCCCTCGCTAAGCTGCTCCAGCCCGCTTTGCCTCCCCCGCCCTCTTCTCCAACCCCCCTACAACCCCTCCGTTGCGCCCTCCAACCTACTCCATTACCGCCCCTTCAACCTCCACTGCGAACATGTGTTTTTCAGAGAAGGGGAATAGAGGTCCCGACTTCCTGTGTGGGCGTCGAACGTTGCAGGGGGATGATGATGGTGTCATGAACGATGGCTCGAAGCCACATTATATGTGGAAGATGGAGGAGAAGAACAGGTGACATCAATTGTAAATAAGGTGAACGTAAAAGGTGGATTGTTTAAATATTTGACGGATTCTGTCATAGTTGACTCGGTAAATAGATGGAAGTTAACACATGGTTATGCCATGCAAGAGTTAAGCTTTATTCAAGATTCAAGGTATAATTCACAGTTATAGAGGATTATGTACATAAATATGAAATTATATAAGATTATGGATATAAAAATTCCTATAAAAGTTATAGTAAGAAAGAAAAATATAGTTATCGTCGTAATAAATATCAAAGTTTAATTTAAATATAAATATAAAAGTTATTTATCCAAACACCCAATGTTTCAAAACATGGCTCGAACACAATATGAGGACGTATGCATCACAATCAATGTACCAATGCCACGTGATGTATGTTAATTTTAGAAAAAAAACCAATTTTAAATAAAGAAGCAAAAAAATACATGAGGTATCAAACTAAAACCTCCAATTATTAAGCATTATGATCATGTTACCGTTGTTATACCAACTTGATTCTGTGTCAAAAGTAATAATACATATGAGTACCAAACACTACTCTAAGAAGGGTACAACTAAGGGTTTTGTAGCACATTCATGGGCACACTGTGTAATTGCAAAGAAAGTAGGGGTACGAGTGCTATAGGAAAAGCTCACAAGGGCACAAGTATAAAAACTCCTTAAAAGTTTATTTGAATTTAGCCATTAATGTTTCAAATGCTGATAAAACCCAAAACTCAATATTTGACAGAGATATCACAACTAGGGACGCAAACGGATGCGGTTATATTCGTATTCGTTCGTATCCGTATTCGTTTTTAAGAGGATATGGATTTTGTTTTTCTAAAACAGGCGAATACGAATACGAATACGAATTTTAGAAACGAACTTTTTGCGGATACGAATACGAATACGAATCCTTACTTAACGAATACGAATACGAATACAAAAAATATAACGAATAAGATTACGAATACGAATATTCGTTACTAAATAGATTATTTTTATTTAAGTTATTTACCTAATACCTAGGGTAGGGTTTCTTCCCCAACACCTACGGAATCCCACCCACCCGGCTACCCCTGACGCCCGACCTCTCCTCTCCCAATCCACCGCCGCGTGCCGCCCTTCCGCCCCCCTCCGCCTCCAGCCCGGCTACCGCCCCCCTTCCGCCCCCCTGCCGCCCCCTTCGCCCCTCCTTCCGCCCCCCTGCCGCCCCCCTCCGCCTCCCTTCCGCCACCCGCAGCCCCTTGCGGCTCCCTTCGCCCCCCCTTTCGCCGCTCGCAGCCCCTTGCACCCCCCTCCGTCCCCCCTTCCACCGCAACCTCTTCCACCCCCCTCCGTCCCCCAGTCGCCCCCCTTCCGCCCATGCCGCCCCCAGCAGCAGGCCCGCAGCCCCTTCCTCCCTCCTCCGCCTCCCTACGCCCCCCTGCCGCCCCCTAGTTCCGCCCCTGCCGCCCCCCTACAGCAGGCCCGCAGCCCCCCCTCCTTCCCCTCCACCCAGCCCGGCGCCGCCCCTGCGGCCCGCACCCTTCTGTCCGCCCCTTGCCGGCTACCGTCTGTTCCGCCCTGACGATTCCGCTCCCTTGCATTGTGCCACTGCACCCTCCGCCTCCATTTGCAACCGATCTCTGGTAAATTTCATATTCTTGAAATGTTTTTTTATGTATGGATTGTTTTGTTAGAAAGAATTAGAATATGGTTGATGTTATTAGAAGATTTGTATGGAATGTATGGAATGTTTTTATGTATGGAACTTATTGGAATATGCTTGCTTGATTGTTAACTTCAATGTTTGCAGAAAAATAATGAATACCGACCCATCCATTGAGAATGAGAGTACTAATTTGCCAAATAATCAGGTACGCTTTTATGTATAAGTTTTTTTGCAATATTCGTTTGATATTCGCATTCGTTCGTATAAGATTCGTTATCCGTATTCGTATTCATATTTTGAGGATATGAATCTTGATTTTTTTACATTCGTATAACATTTGTATTCGTATTCGTATCCGTAATATAAAATGAATATGGTTATGGTATGACATGAATTCGCATTCGTATTCGTTCGTTTGCATCCCTAATCACAACCGATGCACCAATGCAAGACGATGAATGCGAACATTAAAAAAATCCGAACTGGAAAAAAAAGGAAAAATATGGGTAAAATTTCAAACTCTAGATCTATAAACTTTGAAAATCACGCTATCACCTTCATAGATGAGTTTTTTTTGCTTATAAGACAAATTAATTTTAATTTTATATAAATAAGCAGTATAGCAAATTATGTACAAAGCATTATAACAAAAATTCCTGAAGCAAAAAATTTGCAGCAAGTTTCAACTGGAGAGCTTCTTAACCTCCTCAAATACCACCACCTTACAAAAGCAATTATGGTGTCTTTTATACAAATACTAATATTAATATTAGCTACAAAACCAGCTTATTCCACGGCCTTTCATACAAACTAGTGCGACTAGTCATTCCCGATCGCATACAATGCGATCATCACGCTTCCGTGATGCATTTAAGGATCTTCTCATATCCTTCACTTTACCCGGGAAGAAGGCCTCATCTAGCACTCATTGTCTTTGTTGGACTATCCTGTTACCTCTTTCTGAGTCTCTTTTGAGAAGTCAGGACACTCGTTCTGCAGTTCGTGAATATCCCTTGCCTGATCTCAAGTGGGAACTCAACCCTCTGACATGGGAACTTTGTTAGATAGGAGGGTGGCTGTTCCGACAATTCCAAGGGACTTGAATCGGTTGTCTCCCCGAGAGCAAGAGGTCTTTCTGTCAGACCACAGTACCTCATGCAACTCCTCAGCCCAACTGCCCTTTGCCTTCTCTACCCTCTTCTTTAATCCTGAAATGATGTTGGTCTTCTTCACTTTTCCTTGTATATATTTAAGGGTTGCATGATGAGCAGCAAGAGAAGCGAACTTCAAGCTAATTGCCCACCTGCTTCAACCCCGTGAGGAAGGCAAACCCTACATACCTATATAGAAAGGGGTGGAGAATGCGGGGGTGAGGAAGGACAGGAATGAGGAAGAGTCATAGGGGCATGAAGGATATGAGGAAAATCCTCAAGCGCATCACGGAAGCGTGATGATCATATCGAATGCGATCGGGAGCGACTAGTCGCATTAGTTGCTTAATGCAGCAGAAATTAAAATTTTCTATGTGACGAAACCACATGATCCAAGAACACTTCACAGATCGTTTCATCTAAACCACAAACAAGTAATAGGATTACCTCTTGAAGTGTGGTTGTGATCGAGTCTCTAAACAAAGAGACCTCCTGTCTTAAGTCCGATCCGACGGAGGAGACGCTTGTGAGCGCGTGGATGAGATGCGTGCTTCTCGCAATCCATGTTGATGATCCAAGCCACGGATCTCCTAATCTCGACAAACGAGATACGGCGTCTTCTTCATGAGCAAGGCACGTCGAAGTAGACAGAGATCCATGAGCAAACGATCGGGCAGCATAACGATGACGATGCGGCGATGGAGAATCTCTCTAGGGCATCCATGGTGGACAGCCACATGAGAGATAGAGAAAGTGGGCATGTAGAGAGAAGAGAGAGAGAGAGCATTCATTTTTCATGTGTTATGAAGAGCATGGGGTGCCTCTTCTTATATAGGGTTTTGGGAGTCCATGGATCTCAATCCATAGACAACACACAATCAGTGGTTGAGATTTATTTGTGTTTGTTTCAATGACTATGATCTTTTTGTAAAAACACAACAACAATTAATTTAATTTAATTTAATATATATCGATAAATCAATATATTTAAATTCAAATTAAATCAATTAATTATCCTTGGAGATAATGAGGAGATAAACCATATCCCCTAAAAAGGGGGGGCCGCTACAACATCTCATGAGATCTTATGAGCTCTCATTATCTCATGAGATACATTATCTCATGATATCTCCAGGATTTACAACAAAAATTGTTGTAAATTATTTCACAAAAATAATTCATAATTATCTTGTGAAATATTGCAATCATGCCATTGGAAAAATGTGAATCACATTCACATCTCAAAACAAAATGTAAATTATATTTTAATTAATCATCTAATGTGAATCCAATTCACATCAATAATTAATTAACAAATATAAATCACAATATGCTCTCTCTAATATATTGTAAATCACATTTATAATATATATGATTAATATGGATGGTACTATCCACATTTAATCATCTTGGATCTCTTTTCTCATATGCCCAAATAACATGAATCACAATCACATTATTCATATCTTTGATAATTAAATCACATTTAATTATCTTAGATATCTCTCCTTATATCAAGTTCATTTTATCCATGATAATTAAATCACATTTAATTATCAATTTTCTTGATGCTTGAATACATATATCAACAACGAAATTATCCATGAACTCTTTCAAGGATAATGCGCTTTCTCCGCGAATACTTGGAGATAAGGACAGGGCGATTGTATTGTTCCACGTATAGTGACTTGGATATTGAGATCACAACTCAAATCCAGATCCCGGGCCTCCCATAGATGCTTGATTAAATCAAGACCGCAAATCTAATCTTCTCATTTCATATGAATCACATTCAGATCAATGTCCAATATTTGGACCAAGATTAGATCACTTCTCTACTGAGAGGAGTCACTAAAATCCAAACCCGTTTCATCACTCCCTAGGAATGGAAGCGTCATGGTTATACAATCGTTTATGATCACATCACTCTCATGTATTTCCAATACATGTACATCCTACATACTGGAAGACTCATAATAAACCCGAAGTATTAGATCAACTTTATACTGTCTACTTCATGATTTTATCAGTAAGTTTCTCATTTGATCATTGGTAGTTGGTATCGAACATATACTTTCCAAAAGCATATATCATACTTAGGTCTTGATCATATACTTTCCAAAAGTATATATCAAACCTACAAATTCATTCAAGCTTCCAAAGCGAGATGACCATGCACGGAATTTGATTCTTCCCAATATCTCATGAGAAAGCTCATGTCTTCCGGTTCAATAATGAACATGTATGATCCCTTTGAGAGATCGTATTACTCATATGCCCTTATATGCACACCAGTGCTCCGTGTATAGACCTTGGTTAGGCCATCAACCTATTGGTCTGCCAAATGTACATACTCAGACATATAGTAACACATATGTCTCCAGTCAGAGGATACATGCCTATATCGTGACAGTATACGACATAGGACTTTGGTTATCTCGATCTCATTAAGTCAACTCTTTGACCTAACTAATATGACACCTCTGAATCTTTATTCCTATGCAGAGGACCTGCATCAAGAGGTCGGTCAGATATCAGCCTATGTGAGAAATGATTGTCATCTCCTACTCGGGCTGGAGATCATCTCTTAACAATCATTTGATGGTGTTTGATGAGTCCTCAATCTAACTCATTAGATATTCATCCAAGCACCAGCCTCTATGATTCAATAATTGAATCAACAACTGTATGGTCATTAATATGGCCATGGTACATAACCCTAATTGTACTAAGGGACCTATTATGCAAATCAGTTATTCTTCATTTCAGATTAAGGACTGAATTTGCAATAACATTTATCGCATAATGGCTCGTTGTGGGCTCGCATGTCCAACAGGGCAATCATGGATGATTTCCAGTTAAGGAGTGGTACGACACGAAGGGGACCGTAGTGGAGTAAGTGAGTCTAGTTCTCATAAAGGACTACACTACAGTCCGGACCGGATTTCCTTGAAGAAAGAGGGTCAGGAGGAGACCTTTCCTTATGGGAACTAGCTTCCTCCGTGGGACTGAGGCTAAAGACCGGAGTAAGGCAACTATGGGGACTAAAGGAGCTACGAGAAATGAGCCAGGTATCTTCCCTGTCATCTCTAGCCTTCATTCCAGTCCCCTGATATATAATAGCGGTAAATGCATGTGACATATAATAGCAGTAAATCATGAGTTGTCTAGCGCCCAAGAAGGGTTGATAGTGACCTTCCCTGGTTGTTAGTTCCGAGTTAGCTTAACCGGTTAGCTCCGGGGGTGAGGCTGGCCGGAATGGGAAGTAGCCTCGACGTTCCTCTTTCTTTAACGTTGGCTGGCTGCCAGATCATTATATAATGCTCCACAGGTCGGAATTCCACTAGTCCGGTTGTTTACGTCAGGAGTTAGTCCCTTGTCTTTAAGGAAGCTCTCTCCTTCGCTCATTCATTTATTAAGGAAAAAGCAAACCTGTACCGTCATGAAAGAAAGTGGAGAAGCAAAGCCGGCTTATTTATACTAGACTATTGGCTTGCTTGGAGCCTGATAAGGCTTCCTGGTACCCTAGTTAATTCAGGCAAATTAATGTCCAGATTATTTCTGATGTTCGTTGCAGTCGGATAATGAGAGGGAATCAAAAACCACTTTTAATTTAAGCAAGTTAATTTCGAGTGGCAACTTTTTTTACTTGGTAAGTCCAAGGTCGAACTCAGGGAGGCATCTGTCTCCTTAGGTGAATTTTTAGCAAATTTCCAGTGTTCGATTTTTGGGGAATATTTTTTTGTCTTTTTCAATTTTTATGCAAGACTCGTGCAAAAATCAGGCCAATTTAGAACTTAAATCAAATAAGTATTCAAATGAAGTCCAAAAATAATGAAAATTTGCCAGATGATAAACTATGATAAAATTAAGCTACTCTAATTTTTTTGGAATTTTCTGACACTAAATGAATTTACTGTAAATTAAAAATGAATACAAGGTGATTTTGACTAATTTAATTTTAATAAATATCAAATCACAATATTTTTGGAAATAAAAATTACCCTAGATAGATCTAATGATGAACAATCCAAGAAAATTATCAGACCTTAATTTTGATGTGAAATGAACCTATTAAAAATAAACTAAGGAAATCACCAAGTAATTTATTTAGGCCTCGAAATGCATCCAATGGAGATGAAATTTTTATGCAAGGTGAAGATAATTATCCTAGAGCTAATGTGATTTTTTGGAAATTTTTGGAGTCACAAAGAAATTACAATTAATTAAAAGGTTAAATTGGGCAAAATATGACACAAATGGACCAATTAATTAATTAAAAATTCCACTGATATCACAAAATTATGCCAAGTGTCACATAAGATAATGGACAAGTTAAAATACAACATGCAATTTTTGGAATTCAAAAATGATGAAATATGGACACCTAAATATGTGTGCAAAGACAGGGCTATAAATGCAATACATGAGTTTAAAATTGATAAAAATAAAATATGCTGACAGGGACCTTTATGCAATTACCTAAAATGCAGGGGGTGGAATGCAAATTCTCCACTGACGCACGTTCCTCACGTAGAGGCGCTTCACTGGGACTCATTTGTAATTTCAGAAACTTCCTGGGGCCTCAGTGCAATTTGCTCAGGCTGCACATGCTCCTCATGTGGGGTACCCTAGGCTCGGTGGACGTCGGAGGCTCGGGCGTTGGCTCGGTTGCTGTGGAGGTTCGGCTGGAGGCTCGGAGAAGCTTCAGGGATCCGAGCCTAGAGGTCAGGGAAGAGGCTCGGATCGGGCTACATGGCGTGATCTGGACCGTGCGATCTTGGTGAAGACCGACGGTCGATGTTGGCTCCGATCAGATGAAGATGTGGATGATCAACAACCGTCAGATCGAAGCTGATCCAACGGTGGTTGACGCTCGATGAAGATGGCGACGTGGCTGATCTATCGCCGCTGGATCGTGATAAATCCAACGGCTCTCTGCAGCTCCGACTGATGTCGATGTGGCTTGCTCCTAAGTGTAGGATCAAGGATGATCCTACGGCTGCTTCGTGAGGTGACGTGGCGTGATCTTGACCGTTCGATCAAGATGATCGAACGGTGACTGAACGTCATCCCCAAAGGCCCTCTGACTCCTACGGAGGAGAAGGCGGGGCTCCGGCGTAGCTGGCTTTGCTCCGCCCGGTCGTCCAGGCGTCGGTGAAAGTTGATGGAGGGTCGGAGGTATCTCGGAAGATGCGCGGATGGTCGGCGAAGCGTCCGGTGGCCTCAGGAGAAGAGGAGGAGCGCTGGAGCTCTATGGCGATGAAGCTCGAAGGGAGATCCGACGAGGTTCCGGCCGATCAAGAAGATATCACCTGTAGGGGTTAGATCTATAGCCGAAGCACGCAGAAGGTCTGTGGAGTTGTGCTGAACGGAATGAGAGGCCTATGAAGGAGTGGGGGGTGTCAGGTAATGGTGCTCCGCCCCGGTGGCAGAGCCGGCGTCGATGAAAGATGGGCGACGGTGTTTGAGGATACGGAAGGGTGCGCGAAGATCGGAGCTCCGTCGTGGAGCTCGGAGGGATGAAGGTGGGTCGAGAAAATAGCGGTGGAGGGTGAATTAAATCAGAGAAATCAAAGAAGAAAAGAAGAGGAAGATCAGAAGAGGATGAAGGTGGCTACCTGGGGAATGGAGCTCAGGTTTGAGCTCCAGGTCGTCGCTCGAAGGGTCGGTAGAGTCCTGAGCTCGAGCAGCTTCGCGGATGGAGGCTGCAGCACGGCGGTGGTGGCCGTGGATCTCGCCGGAGAAGAAAGCATGTCGTCGCTCAAAGAATCACTCAATTGCTGTCACCAATAGAAAGATCTGAGCTCAAGGAACCTCTCTGGAGTGGCGGATGGGCGTGACAGTGGCTGGAGGTCGAGTATTTATAGGATGCAGGTGTTGGCCGGAGTCGCTGGAAGGTGGAGTTCGTGGGGGTTGTGGGCGACTATGGTGGGAGTTGTGGTGAGTGAGGGAGCTGGCGAGGATGAGGGAAGAGTGGTCTCCATCGTGGCGGTGTTGGCGATCGAAGAGGGTGGCTGGAGTGGGTCCGAGAATAGAAAGGGGCAGCCTCTCGCGCAAGATCGAGATCGAGGGAGAGAGGGGGCGCCGGAGGTGGAAAACGAGTTCCCAACCATTGGATCTGGTGATCCAACGGTCTAGAGCGAGGCGTTACGGAGCGGTTTGGATTTGATCTGAGGCGAAGCGATCAAAGGGTGTGATTGCACCACGTGGCGCGTCGAAGGCGAGGCGCCAGCGGACGGATGGGATTAGATTAGGGCGTCGATCTAAGGGCTGAGATGCTAAGCAGAATAAACGGCTGTGATGGAGAGCTTTTAAGGTGATCGGAAGGCGCACAATGCGCCACGTGGCTAACTGTGGGAGTGGCGCTGACGGACGGTGATGATCAAGGATGGGAAGTGATCTGACGGTAGGAATAAAGGACGCACGTGGAGAGAGCTGGGTTGTTGGATTGGGATGAAGATCCAATGGCTGTGGGCACGGGCGGCTAAGGCAAGGGGAGCGGGCTGCGTGGCGCAATCAGAGGGCGCCACGTGGCCAGCTGTGAGTGGGTGAGAAAAGAAATGAATTTAGAGAGAGAAGGAGGCCGAATTTGGAAAAACTCAAAACATGAAAGTTGTAGATCTCGATGAGATCTACAAGTTTCATGTTAACCAAAGATGGAGATGAGGTCAAATATGATACAAAAATACAGGGATACAAATATACACATATTTAGTATACATAGAGGCCCAAAAACCCAACTTCTTCCTACGAGCTCCAAATTGGATGAAATTAGTCTCATTTTAAAGATCTTTGAATGTGTATTCATCCGAAAGTGAGTAGACCTATTTTGGAGTTGGTACGAGAGACTTATAGGCTTTTTATGGTCCAGGGGTTCTAGGGCTTTATTGGATATTTTACAAAAGAGATTTCTGACCTTCTTCCTTATATTATTAACTAAAGATATATATTAAAAGGGAGGTGTTATTTTAATAGGTGGATATTTTACAAGTGATCCTGGCTTCTTATTTAATGCAAATGTGAGTGCTAAAATGCATGTATGAATGCTAATTGTGCAAGATAAAGGAAAATATGCATCTATTTATTCGGGAACAAGACTCTATTTTCAACTTTTAGAGTGATGAATCATAGATTCATCAACCCCTATATTTAAACATTGCTCGTCCCCGAGCAACTAAAATGAAATGCAAGAGAAATGATTTTGGGTTCCATACCAAGGTCATGAACAAAAGTTGAAAATGGAGTTTGACTCGACCTTTGGATTAATTATGTGGCGGAACCTTATTGGGACCTGAACTTAAGACCTAACAGACTTCAAGTTCCCCAAGTCTTCTATTCAAGACTCCTCAGTCAGGTCAGAACAAATCCTCAAATGCAAATTTCTGATGACTATGATTCTTACTTGTACTGTATAAGTGAAATGTAACTCTTCACATCAGAAATGACTCGGAACCAGCCTCCTCTAACAAGGTAACTCAATAACCCGATCCAGTAACTCTTTCCTCGAGGAGCGGGGTATTCCCTTCTAAGATCAAGTGCAACCAGCTCAAGAGGAGGGGGTGGAGAAAAGAATGGACGGTAGCCAGTGTAGCTACCTATCCTGGGATGCCTGACCAGTGTAGACAAGTCATCCAGCTGCAGACTTCTTGCTAATATACATACTCCGACAGGTATTTTATTTTCACTTGGACCTGTCTGATTTTTTTGGAGTTTTTGCATTTTTTTGTTGAACTATATACAAGGTGCAGCATGTACATCAGGAGTTTTTCCTCTTGAGCCAATAGACTATCCCTCTTTTGAAGCATTATTGCAACCCACAGCGTCCCGTCCTTAGACATCAACACTACCAGACTAAGTTGAGATGCACTACCCTCCCTAGAGGAGGACGGATGTTTCCACCCGTGTGCTACTCCAAGCTAAAGGATTCTACCTCCTCATCACCTCATCAATGAAGAGCTACGTGCATTGTGCTTGTCCAAGTTAGGTCACTGTCTAAAAGAATCATGCGTATGCACGAGATATTCTACTTAGAATAATCAATATGACATGTGAACATAGACTTGCGGACTCAAAGAATTAAGTCACTTGACCTGAGAAATCTTAACTCCAGTTCCTATAAGGTTCCTCTGAAATTAGGTGGATTAAGGCCAAATCAAGTCCATCCTCAATATCTACTCATAACTTGGTTCAGAACCCACTAGCTTTTCACCTTGCATATGCAAGATATGCAGATGAGATGCAGATGACATGCTATGTAGATGAATGTAAATGCAAGACTCTTTTTCTATTTTTTTCTTTTCAGATGCAGAGATGATATGCATGAGTAAATAAGAAGCTCTTTTTTTCAAATTTTTACCCACTCGTAATTATTGCAAAAAAATATATACAAAAAGTACGCAAAAATACGCGAAAGTACGAGCTATGGGTAAAGTATATATGTAATATATACACGTCCCCCTATACTTAGCATGTGCTATGTCCTCAGAGCATGAAAAGTGAGGAAAAAGACATAGCTCGTGCTAAGCGTAGGAGAGCTAAAGAGAATGGAAAATGTATAGAAATTGCTCCGCCCCCCTATACTTAGGCTCTGGCAGCCTAAGTGTAGAAGAAGATCAAAAATGGGGCGGGCGAGGTTAAGAGGGGAAATGGAGGAGTATATACACAGCGGGCATCGGTCCCCCCTATACTTAGGCTCTGGTCAGCCTAAGTATCGGACAGGAGTGAGTATGAGAACCGATGTGATCTGGAGGATGTACAGTGAATGGATGTGGGTCACTCTCACCCCTATACTTAGGATATGGTTATCATAAGTATAGTCACGAAATGAAATGTGGAGCGGGGGCGAGTGATTCGAATCACTGGGGAGGGAGGGAGAGAAAGTATATACAAGAAAGAGTGAGAATATACAAGGATTAAGAAGGTTTGTGACGAACCTTCTTGCGGACGCGAGGAGGTGGATAATATACATATATGTCGCTGTCGGAATCATCCTCAGATGAATAATAGTGAGGTGTAGGGATCGTCCAACGAGGGTCGACACACAGCTGCTTGCTTAGATAAGGCTTGAGAACAACCGAACTGAGCTCACTCATATAAATCACCTTATCCAGACCCGATGAGGATTCCTCTGAAACTTCCTTCTCCGGAATGTTGAAGGAAATTTTCTTAATCGGTTTTCTAGAACTTGAATCATTGAGAGGGAGATAAGAGCGATGCTCCTTGAGAGGTTTGGGAGAACATCTCGAGGAATCAATTCTCGACCTCCTCTCACTAGATAACCGACTAGAAGAGGGAGCAACCGTGTTTTTATGTGGAGGCAATTTAGTCTTCGTTGTTTCCTTTGAAGGTCCAGGATGTGGTGCGGTGCTGACCATGGGTTCCTCGTCAGACGAGTCACCATATAGATTAGCATATTCCTAAAGGGTCAGCACACGTCTCGAGAAGGTGCCAGTGATCTCAGTTGGCTTGACATTATTGGGCTCTTGTGTCGGATCATCAAAATGGTCAAGACAATTAGCAAAAATCATGTCTGACTCAATGTCAACTTCTGGTCGTGAGTCCTCCTTAGAAGCTGTCACGGTGGTGGTGCAAGCAGTTGAGGAGGTGTGGGGAGTCTCTGAACCAACTGTCGTCCGGACAGTCGATCTCTCAGGTGTAGCGGAGAGGTGGGACTCATCTTCCTCTCGATGGTCACGACTGTCAGCGGATGTGCGGGTTACCTTAGAGTAAAGTTTATGAAAGAATGGATGAGGTCGAAATGCTCCCAGTGCTGAAAAATCGATTTCCCGAGTCTCGCAATCTATACTCGCCTTAGCCAAGGTTAAGAACGGCTTCCTGAGAATAATCGGAGACTGGGTAAACTCTCCTCGGTGCTCAATATCAATGATTGTGAAGTCCACCTGGAGTAGAGCACCTTGAAAAGTAACGATGACTGAAATGTTTCCTCTCGACCGTTTGATGGATCGATCAGCCAGCTGAACGATCTCTCTTGACTTTCTGATTGGCCTGAGTTTGAGCTTGTCAAACACAGAGGTCGGGAGGATATTTATTGGTGAGTCATCATCGATTCTTGCATGGTTAAAGATGGTGTCTTTGATTTCACATTCAACTCGGGGCAACCGCTTCACTCTGCGGCTTTTGGTCTTTCTCCCCATCACCAAGGAGGTGGCCATAGACACTATGTCTCTCATTTCTTGTTCTCTTAGTACCCGACCTCTTGGGCATCAATTTACTCTTTACAAATCTCTTGAGGTCGGGGAAGTGATCTATGGCCTTTATTAAGGGAAGTTTAAAAATCAATTCATCATCGAGTGCTTCCCTTAGGGTAGGATCCAATTTTTTTTAGGTCTTTTTCATTTTCAATTTTATGTGTTTTTTTTTATTTTTCAATTTTTTGGTGTTTTTTATGGATGAATGATCAGACTCTGGATTGGAGGGTAAGTGGTTAGTAGAAGAGGGAGATAGAATGGACTCCAGCAGTACAAACGGTGTGGGTTCCATGATGCTTGCTCTATTTTCAACATCTGATCTACTTACTTCCTTCTTCACTTTCATACCTAAGCTGGCAGAAATTGAGTGCAATATTTATATGACATCTCTCAACTCGTTACCAAATGATTCATTTTTCTTAATAAGTCTAGAGATGTCATCCTCCATAAAATTCCCATGACAAATCATGGGAGAGTTCTGCTCAAACGGAGGATATTGCTGAGATATTGGGGTCTCATACTCAACATACCTAGACTCTGGCATGTAATGCTGGGTCGAGTATGGACCATCTAGATGGCAAATATTGGTCGGAGGCTCATATGATGAAACGGGGACTGATAAGTCTAGCTCATGAGTCCAATCTTGTGAATGTATAGGCTCTTCGAATGAAGGATGGTTAATGGAAGCTTGATCACTAAAGTCAATCAAGTCTGGAATCATGATGTTCAGGCCTCTCCATTCGGTTTGTTTGATCAACCAAGTTATTCCCTAAGGTCAAGTCAGGATGTGTATATGTAAATTGTTGTCTGGTCCCTACTTGAGGTGAGAATGGGGGTATATAATTTTGCCAATCATCTATCTCAGCAGTGGCTTGCTCTTCATTTGATTCGTTGATTCCTGCAAGCTCTCGAGAATAAGGACAATCAATCCAAGATGGAAGTGAATCTGGAGTGTTGGAATATGGAATAGGTGAGAAATGCGAAGAAGTGGATAAGTCAGTCGAAGTTCTGACTTCATAATCGGGTTGAGATGGAACCGACCACGGGTAAGGGTCTCCCGTGGATGGCAGAGTATACATGGAAGAAGGTCAAGGTGAAGATGAACGGTATATGGTCGAGGAGGATTGACCAGAGGTCACATGGTATGGGGACCAATATCCCGACATCTTGAAGAGGAAAGGAAGAAGATTGAGGTAGAAAACGTGCAATTACACAAGATAACTGATGAGCCGCCCGAGCAACCGAGGTAAAGTGTCTCACTAAGGTTGTTGCGACCTCAGTCGCACGGGACTCAGAGCTCAATCAAGAAAAAGATCAGACCACCAAAATAAAGATAGAAACACGATAAAAATCGAAATAGCGATCTCGCTGTGATATTAACTTGGTATAGCACCTAGGGTCGAACTCAGGAAGCACGTGATGGTCTTGCGGCCTACAAAGTAGTCTAAAATAAAGAAAAATAAAGACGAATGATTTTTGGTGGATTTTTAATATTTTTATATTTTTTTGGAATTTTTAATTATAAAGGAAATAATAAAACAAGGAAAACAAGCAACTTTCAAGAATTATGTAACTACTCTAAAAAGGTACAAAAATTCAAACAAAAATGTTTTTATGATTTTTATGTTTTTAACTATTTTTGGTGAATTTTTGGTAATTTTCTGATTTTTATAGAATTTTCTAAAAATAAAATAAGACTGAAAACAAAGGACACTGTCCAGCCAAGCTTCAAAGACCAATTAAAAATACTAAATGGTCTTTTCAAGGCCTGGAGGTATTTTTCTTTGAAAATAGAGATAAAAAGAAAAAGTTAGAAAGAGGGTTTATTAATTTTTAAGTTTTCTGTGATTTATTAGAATTTTTATGAGTTTTTCAGTGTTTTTCAATTTTTATAATTTTTATGAATCCAAAAATGACCAAAATTGGTCAGAAAATCAAAAACACAAGAATACACAAAACTTAATTTTTTATAATTTTTAAAGAGGTTTTTATTTTTTTGTAAATTTTTAATCTGGACAGAGACAAAATTAAGGGTTTTTGAATTTTTAAAAATAATAAAAGGGCTAAAAAATGTACCAAATTTTTAGTGAAAATTTTACACAGTGGCAGAAGCCACGTATCCAATTTTCACAAAAATTTGGACTTGATTTGATATTTTTATTAAAATCAAACAACAAGGCACAGTGCGCAGGGACCCAAATGCAAGGAAAATAAGTTCCAGGGACTGAAACGTAACAAATACAAGAAGCTGGAGGTCCCTCGTGCAAAATTTCTAAAATCGCATGTGCAAAGCACGTGTCCTGGGCACGGAGGGACCTATATGCAATAAAAAATACTTCCTAGGACTTAATAGCAACAGGTGCTAAAAGTCTAGGGAAGATATTGCAATTTCTCCAATTAATTCAGCACATGTCTCAATAAACTACGCACAGGGGTATGGATGCAAATAATGAAAACTATATTTCATTCCATAACACCTTAAAACATCAGCCTAAATGTTGCAAATACACCACAAAAATCACGTGACGATGCACGTGTTTCACGTAAACAGGGGTACAAATGCAAATAAAATAAGCACCAGGTCCTAAGTGCAAAATGTCCAGAATAAAAACAACTTAACTAAATATTTACAGGACTAGAACGTAAATGACAAAGCAGGAGAGACCTAAGTGAAATTATCCCTTATTATGATCCGAGGGCCAGAGGCGCGCCACGTGTGATATCCAACGGCTGCGGGGCGCTGCTCCTCGGTGAAGGGAGCTGGCTCGGATCCAATGGCTGAGGCGGTGCCACGTAGCTGATCGGACGGTGGAGGATCGATGGCACCCCTTCGATGAACCCTGGCCGAGATCGGACGGATGGAGGCGTGCCACGTGGAGAATCGGACGACTAAGGAGTGTTGTGGCTAAGCCTCGCTGAATCGACGGTCACGATCGAGCCTCAAAGAACTGACGGTGATGGTTGCTCCTCAAGTGGATGGATCTGATCTAATCTGGAGCGTCGAGGAAGATCGGACGTCTGCTGGAGGTCCTGGAAGAACACAGCTCCAGCGAACTTCACCGGAGCGCCACGGACGCGCTGGACCCCCGCTGTTGCTGCTGAGATATGGAATAGGTGCGCCTCGATGCTCCGCAGCTGGTGGTCCTCTCCGATGAGGCCGGGAACGTCGAAAATGCTCCAGCGATGAAGGCGGAGCTGGAGCTCCTGTGCTGAACGTGAAGACCTCCAGATGAGGCCCTTCTGACCTAAAAAATGGCACAAAGAGCACGTTGGGTCGAGGGCAAAGTGCGTCGACCCTGTAAGGAGCGGAGTGAGTGCGTGGGTGAAGTGGGGCGAAGACCTCCGGCGAAGCGTCGGCGAGGGAGGTCGGAACACCTACTTCGTGGCGAGACATGGGGTGCGAGTGGGTGTAGAACGTGAAGAGAAGTCTCGCGGAGATGTGGGTGTCGTCCGATGATCGAAATGGTGACTGATATGATCGGAATCGATGGTCGACAGTGGACGGGTGAATTGGGCGTAACTTGAAATTGGCAAAATAAAGAAGGAACTAGGCTTACTGGGTGATCGAGGTCGACTGGGAATGAGCTGCTGAAGCTCCTGGTCCTTGCCTCGAGGGCCGTCGATGCCCGAGGCTCGAGCGCTACTCAAGGGGCGGCGCACGGCTGTGCTAGGTTGCCGGATCAGTGACGCGAGGTCCCTCCTTCTCTCTGCAACACGTCGGGCGCTAACTGTCACTCTAGGCAATTGGGTGGAGGTCCTGGGTGGAAGGGATGACACCAAAGATAGGCAGAAATGTGCGGCGGAGCAGCAGCTTTATACTCCTAGGGGTCCGGCTAGATGGGTGTCGGGCGAGGAAATCGGAGCACGGACCCCGAGAACCCACCCCAGGCGAAGGTCTCGGATGTGTGATGATCAATCGGAGCCCGGGGTTTGAGGTTTTTGTGATCGGATCATGACGCAGTAATTGGGAGAAATCGGGTCGGGCGTGCAGATCCGTGGGTTTGTGGTCCAGGGGGGGAAGTTGACCGGGGGGTCAACATCCCCCGTGGACCAATGGGAAGCGGCCACTTCAGAAATAACTGGAAATTAAATTTAAAATAGTAAATGGCCGAATTATGCAAAACTCAAAACATGAAAAATGTTTCTTTTATTTTAAACTATTTTTTTGTGATTTTTATTTATTTTTATGAAATAAAAATAAGGTATGTACAATATAGTATAATATATAGGTATATATACAATATTGTATTTTTTATTTTTGATTTTTAATTACTTATTTTTGTACCTTTTTATTCCAATTTTATATTTTATTTATTTATAGAATAAAATTTGGAATATTTTGGTATTTTTATTTTATTTTTATTATTTATTTACAATGGTTAGATAAATAGTTATATACACATATATACATGGTCTATATACAATGTTTATTTTGATTTTTATTTTTGTTCTTTTCATTTTTTTTATGATTTTTATTTTATTTATTTATACCATGGAATATAGAATATATACAATTTTTATGGGATTTTTATTTATTTATTTATAGGGATAAATAAATATATATGTGGTTTTATGTACATGGGGAATATAGACAATAGGGGATGAATTTTATTTCTTTTTATTTTTCTCATTTTTATTTTTCTTATTTTATATTTACAAATATATACAAATAACCACAAACCCATTTTTTATTTTATTTAGAGGAAAATATTTTCATTTATTTGTTTACAGATATATACACATGTGAGCTTCCTTATCTCTCTCTACTTTGGTTTTTATGCGGTCAGGCCCATGCTGAGCCCTCCCTTGGGATTAGGTCGCTCAATATTTATTCTAAATATCTCCCTCTTTTTCTTTTTTTCTTTATTCTTTTATTTATGCACAAAAACATGCTAATTATGCATATTTATAAAATACATGCTGATTGACAATTATCTGTATTTACAGCAATATACATGTGTATGGCAAAGGTTTTGTAGCTAAAATAAAAGAATAAAGAGTGATGAATGGGTATTCATCAATAACGCACACGGACAGACACAAAGACAAATGCAAGAGCAAACCCTGAGTTCACACTCAACACGGTGAAGGACCCGAAATCGAGTCCGATTAATCTGGTTGATTTAAGGGTGAGTTTATCAGACAAGATAGCAAAGGCTACGTGGCCTATAGGGAAGTCGGCTCAAAGCCGGATGCGTCTTTCATGTTTAACCTGTCGCCTAAGATACCGCCGGTCCTTCCTTTCTTCGCTCATATCCCAAGTTGATGGATTCAAAGACCTGCCCCTATCTACCTGCAAGCAGGCGGAGGCTGACAAGGCCGAAACTTCACCTCGGGGGGTTACTGGCAACTTGTCGCGAAGTACCGCAATTTCGCCCCTATCTACCTGAGACGGGCGGAGGCTACTTGGTACTAGTCAGTAAACCTGAATAATTCAACTTGTGATATTTGCTAGGATTAGTCGGAATGTGATATGGAAGGCGGGGATTTGGGCTCTGCCTTAAGGTGTTCACACACACTCAAGTACCCTCACTCAGCCTGAAAACAAGGTCGGGGTTACTCTCCCGCAAACAAGGGCTAATTTTAGTCAATTTTTTTGTCCAATTCAATTAGCGGTCCCGATTTTAAAGATTAGTTATCACTGTTGTTAATCCACACAAGCAATCACGTCTACCATACAGTCCCAATTCCTTTATCCTAGGGTAGAAAATCGAGAGGAAGAGAATTGGAAAAAGCCGATGCAATCGAGAAAACGATGGTGAATGCTTGAGTAAGAATACTTACAGTGCCTCCAGCTCTCTATAATGCGGAATGCAAGACTGGATTGAAATTTTACACTAAATGCAGATGCAAGCGACAAAATCCGCTCCTAGACAAGCAGTTCTATTAGCGAGTGAAGCACAGGTTGATTTGACTAGTTCTGCGGTCTAGGTCCGTCTTTTAAGTGTATTGTGTGGTCCTAAAAGATTACGAGCACAAGCAAACCTTAGAGTGGCTCGAGGAGCCGCTAGTGCAAGCCTAGTCTAAAGATTCAAACCACACAGTAGATGGGGACACGCTTTCACTATGTTTACACTCGCGAGAACCCAAACGGGAACCGCTGGAAATGATACAAAAAAATAAAGAAAAAAAAATAAAAATACAAATTCTCTTGGATCACTCAAAAAAATTAAAATGCCGAATCTTCGAAGCGTCTTCGACTCCTCGCATTTCTCGCACAGAAATAAATTGAGGTCAGAGAATGACACAAAAAATGTAAAAAATTAAAAGACAGAAAATATTTACAGGAAAATCGGGGGTCAGACTACCCGGGGAGAGAAAATCAAACACTCAGAAATAACTGCAAATTAACCTAAGCCGTGCCTCCCCGGTAACGGTGCCATTTTGATAAGGCTTCCTGGTATCCTAGTTAATTCAGACAAATTAATGTCCAAATTATTTCTGATGTTCGTTGCAGTCGGACAACGAGAGGGAATCAAAAACCACTTTTAATTTAAGCAAGTTAATTTCGAGTGGCAACTATTTTTACTTGGGAAGTCCAAGGTCGAACTCAGGGAGGCATCTGTCACCTTAGGTGAATTTTTAGCAAATTTTCAGTGTTCGATTTTTGAGGAATATTTTTTTGGTCTTTTTCAATTTTTATGCAAGACTCGTGCAAAAATCAGGCCAATTTAGAACTTAAATCAAATAAGTATTCAAATGAAGTCTAAAAATAATGAAAATTGGCCAGATGATGAACTATGATGAAATTAAGCTACCCTAATTTTTTCGGAATTTTCTGACACTAAATGAATTAACTATGAATTAAAAATAAATGCATGGTGATTTTGACTAATTTAATTTTAATAAATATCAGATCACAATATTTTTGGGAATAAAAATTATCCTAGATAGATCTAATGATGAAGAATCCAGGAAAATTATCAGACCTTAATTTTGATGTGAAATGAACCTATTAAACATAAACTAAGGAAATCATCAAGTAATTTATTTAGGCCTCGAAATACGTGCAATTGAGATGAAATTTTTATGAAAGGTGAAGATAATTATCCTAGAGCTAATGTGATTTTTTTTGGGAATTTTTGGATCACAGAGAAATTACAATTAATTAAAAGGTTAAATTGGGCAAAATATGACACAAATGGACCAATTAATTAATTAAAAATTCTACTGATATCATAAAATTATTCCAAGTGTCACATAAGATAAAGGACAAGTTAAACTACAACATGCAATTTTTGGAATTCAAAAATGATGAAATATGGACACCTAAATATGCGTGCAAAGATAGGGGTATAAATGCAATACAGGAATTAAAAATTGATAAAAATAAAATATGCTGACAGTGACCTTTATGCAATTACCTAGAATGCAGGGGGGTGGAATGCAAATTCTCCACTGACGCACGTGCTCCTCACGTGGAGGCGCTTCGCAGGGACTGATTTGTAATTTCAGAACCATCCCCAGGCCTCAGTGCAATTTGCCCAGGCCGTACGTGCTCCTCACGTGGGGTACCCTAGGCTCGGTGGACGTCAGAGGCTCTGGCGTTGGCTCGGCTGCTCTGGAGGTTCGGCTGGAGGCTCGGAGAAGCTTCGAGGATCCGAGCCTAGAGGTCGGGGAAGAGGCTCGGATCGGGCTACATGGCGCGATCTGGACCGTGCGATCTTGGTGAAGATCGACGGTTGCTATTGGCTCCGATCAGATGAAGACGTGGATGATCAACAATCGTCAGCTCGAAGCTGATCCAATGGTGGTTGACGCTCGATGAAGATGGCGACGTGGCTGATCTATCGCCACTGGATCGTGATAAATCCAACGGCTCTCTGCTGCTCCGGCTGATGTCGACGTGGCTTGCTCCTAAGCGTGGGATCAAGGATGATCCTACGGCTGCTTCGCGAGGCAACGTGGCATGATCTTGACCGTTCGATCAAGATGATCGAACGGTGAATGAACGTCGTCCCCAATGGCCCTCCGCCTCCTGCGGAGGAGAAGGCGGGGCTCCGGCGTAGCTGGCTTTGCTCCACCCGATCCTCCAGGCGTCAGTGAAGGTCGATGGAGGGTCGTAGGTATCTCGAAAGATGCACGGATGGTCAGCGAAGCGTCCGGTGGCCTCAGGAGCGGAGGAAGAGCGCTGGAGCTCGATGGCGATGAAGCTCGAAGGGAGCTCCGACGAGGTTCCGACCGATCAAGAAGATATCACCTGCAGGGGTTAGATCTATAGCCGAAGCATGCGGAAGGTCTGTGGAGTTGTGTTGAATGGAATGAGAGACCTATGAAGGAGTGGGGGGTGTCCGGTAATGGTGCTCCGCCCAGGTGGCGGAGCTGGCGTCGATGAAAGATGGGCGACGGTGTTTGAGGATACGGAAGGGTGTGCGAAGATCGGAGCTCCATCACGGAGCTCGGAGGGATGAAGGTGGGTCGAGAAAACAGCGGTGGAGGGCGAATTAAATCAGAGAAATCAAAGAAGAAAAGAAGAGGAAGATCAGAAGAGGATGGAGGTGGCTACCTGGGGAATGGAGCTCAGGTTTGAGCTCCAGGTCATCGCTCGAAGGGTCGGTAGAGTCCTGAGCTCGGGCAGCTTCGCAGAAGGAGGCTGCAGCACGGCGGTGGCGGCCGTGGATCTCGCCGGAGAAAAAAACATGTCGTCGCTCAAAGAGTCACTCAATTGATGTCACCAATAGAAAGATCTGAGCTCAAAGAACCTCTCTGGAGTGGCGGATGGGCGTGACAGTGGCCGGAGGTCGAGTATTTATAGTATGCACGTGTTGGTCGGAGTCGCTGGAAGGAGGAGTTCATGGGGGTTGTGGGGCGACTATGGTGGGAGTTGTGGTGAGTGAGGGAGCTGGCGAGGATGAGGGAAGAGTGGTCTCCATCGTGACGGTGTTGGCGATGGAGAGGGTGGCTGGAGTAGGTCCGAGAATAGAAAGGGGTAGCCCCTCGCGCAAGATCGAGATCGTGGGAGAGAGGGGGCGCCGGAGGTGGAAGACGAGTTCCCAACCGTTGGAGCGAGGCGTTACGGAGCGGCTTGGATTTGATCTGAGGCGAAGTGATCAAAGGGTGTGAATGCACCACGTGGCACGTCGAAGGTGAGGCACCAGTGGACGGATGGGATTAGATTAGGGCGTCGATCTAAGGGCTGAGGTGCTAGGCGGAATAAGCGGTTGTGATGGAGAGCTTTTAAGGTGATCAGAAGGCGCGCAATGTGCCACGTGGCTAACTGTGGGAGCGGCGCTGACGGACGGTGATGATCAAGGATGGGAAGTGATCTGACGGCAGGAATAAAGGACGCACGTGGAGCGAGCTGGGCTGTTGGATTGGGATGAAGATCCAACGGCTGTGGGCGCGGGCGGCTAAGGCAAGGGGAGCAGGCCGCGTGGCGCAATCAGAGGGCGCCACGTGGCTAGCTGCGAGTGGCTGAGAGAAGAAATGAATTTAGAGAGAGAAGAAGGCCGAATTTGGAAAAACTCAAAGCATGAAAGTTTTAGATCTCGACGAGATCTACAAGTTTCATGTTGACTAAAGACGGAGATGAGGTCAAATATGATACAAAAATGTAGGGATACAAATATACACATATTTAGTATACATAGAGGCCCAAAAACCCAACTTCTTCCTACGAGCTCCAAATTGGATGAAATTAGTCTCATTTTAAAGGTCTTTGAATGTGTATTCATCTGAAAGTGAGTAGACCTATTTTGGTGTTGGTACAAGAGACTTATAGGCTTTTTATGGTCCAGGGGTTCTAGGGCTTTATTGGATGTTTTACAAAAGAGATTTTTGACATTCTTCCTTATATTATTAACTAAAGATATATATTATAAGGGAGGTGTTATTTTAATAGGTGGATATTTTACAAGTGATCCTGGCTTCTTATTTAATGCAAATGTGAGTGCTAAAATTCATGTATTATGAATGCATGTATGAATGCTAATTGTGCAAGATAAAGGGAAATATGCATCTATTTATTCGGGAACAAGACTCTATTTTCAACTTTTAGAGTGATGAATCACAGATTCATCAGAGCCCTTGAATACATAGTGCAGAGCAAGCCGTAGAGGTGTTACAGCTAGCAGGAACAAACGAAGTTGTATTCATTCCTCTCTAGTACGTATGGTGTAGTAAGGTATGAGATCAAGTCTCGGAAAGATGGATTGAGAGACAAAGCCCTCTTAAGAAGTCACAGCACATGATGACAAAGAAGAAGTTCGAAGAAAGAACCTTGCCTTAAACATCAATCGTTGTTGTTTATCATCATTTGAAGACTTTTCCGCTCGACCTCACTGTGCTGGCTTCGGGAACTGAAAGAAGAGAAGGATAGAGATAAAGGAATGATAGAAGCAAGAAAGAAGAGAAGGAGCCATTTCATCTTTCCCGTAAAGTATAAGTCAAGGAATGAGTGAGGCTGGTCCGGTTGCTGTCTTCATGCCTGTTGAGCTGGAATGCATGGTGCGACACGTATGACGGAATGAGTGCTGGCATCTTTTTTCGATTAGCCAAGGTAATGAGCTAAGAAGGAGCAAGCCATGGTATTAATATCTAGTATATGAATTGAGCTTTACCTATGCATAAGCTTTATCTACACCAGTAAAAAAGTAAATATATTACAATCAGATCTGTATTATCTATATATGACACTCATCCTACAGGAGCTTATCTATACGTCTATCTATTCACACACACACACACACTACAATCATATTAGAATAATCAAACTACAATAGAGGAACAACGATTTCAGCCCAATATTTCCAACCGAAGAGGGAACAGTTGCAAAGTCATGGATCTCGACCGACGGATCGGAGCACAGTATTGTAGGAAAATATTGAAAATTGTGTGAACAGTAGTGGAAGCAGTAACGGTTCCACATGCTTTAATATATGGATTTAATGGGGCTGCCCCGTTCCCTTATTTCGGCATTTTTATTTTTATTTTTCGAAAAATATCACCATGTATATTCATCCCTATATCCCTCCTATATGTCATTCGAATTTCGTCAGAAACAGAGACTCATACGGCCTCCATCGGGATGGTGTCGATTTAAAAAATCATGTTACCGTTAAAAAATGACTGTCTGGATGGAGGCCGTAGGAGTTTCTGTTTCTGACGAAATCCGAATGGCATATAAGAGGGATATATGGATGAATATACATGGTGATATTTTTAAAAAAAATAAAAAAATACCGAAAACGGCGCGGGGGCAGCCCCATTAACCTTTTAATATATAGTTAGATACGAATACTAATATTAGCTACAGTATTAGCTATATGATAAAACGGGGATACTACCTTTAGGGGAGCCAAGTTTGTATTTTTTTTAATTTTTTATGGTATTTTTTCAAAACACTTGGGGAGATTAAATTATATTAATAATAGGATTATATGATTCAAATTTCGTGAAAAGCAGATAATCCTAACTTGTCCATCTGGAAGGGGTTGGTTTTAACAATTTTAAGACCGTTAAAATTTGATATGCTTGATGGATAGGATGGCATCTCAAAACGAGTTGAATTTTTAATGAGAATATGTTGATATTAGGCGATCTACACCTCTCATGTGTTTTGAAAAAATACCACAAAAAAGTTTAAAAAAGAAACATGGAAAGCCAAGTTAGCTCCCCTCACAGGGGCATATACATCACACACACGCGCGCGCGTGCGCGCACACACACACACATGATTTCCTTCCAATATGACGTGGTCATTCCTTTGTTCAGGAAGGCCGTCATCTTTTTGTAAAAAACACGATACATTGTAAATTATATATAACATATGGGAAAAGGAGTATGCTCTCTGGGAGGAGCCAACGGGGCTGCTCCCACCCCTATTTTCCCCCTATTTTTTTATTTTTTTAGAAAAAAATTGTATATTCATCACTATATCTCTCTAACATGATATTAAAATTTCGTCAGAAGCAGAGACTCCTAAACCCTCCATCTAGACCTCATTTTTTAAATAGTCGCGGGATTTTTTAAATCGACCATGTTTGGATGGAGGCCGTAGAAGTCTCTGTTTCTGACGAAATTTCAATATAATGTTAGAGGGATATAGTAATGAATACACAAATTTTTCTTTTCCAAAAAAATAAAAAAATTTGGCGGAAAATGGGGGTGGGAGCAGCCCCATTTACCTCTCTCTCTCTCTCTATATATATATATAAAGAGAGAGAGAGGGTCAATCCAATGAGATGCATTTTTCTTGCATCAATGAAAAACCCATCACGAGATCCGTTAGATCTCAATCTAATGGTTCTTCATCCAAAAGGATATTTTAGTCTAAAAAGCAGTGAAGGCTAAGGGATGTTGGGAATTGCAGGCGGTGGAGGCAGGGGGAGAGGGTTCGAGGATTGCAGACAGGGGGCTTCGAGAATTTAGGGGAGGTGTGCTCGTCTGGGGAGCATGCGCGGGGGGCTTCATCGGACGATTGCGCAAGGGGGGGGGAGGAAGGTTACTGATTGACATGCCAGCGGTATTGACGAATATTCGAAAGAAGTTTCGTTGTTTGCTAGCTAGTGGCATTAGCGTCAGAGACAGGTGCGAAGAGTAGAGCGAGAAAACAAAGTGACTTTTTTTGTTTGAGCCTATGTCGAGTACCTTATATCGTCAGATGTATTTAAGGGGGCTCAAAAAAGAAATATATTGATAATCTAATGATGATATATGAATATAGCTCCGATTGATTTGCATCTTCTATATTATCTCTTAGAGGCTCACCCAAATATATATTTCCCGGAAATCGAGTTAGCAGGGTTGTCTCTCGCGCCTTTTCAAGGCCTTAATCATTCCTTCGCTTCTTCTTTCCCATTATATATGACAGGTCGAGACAAATATCTCATTTTTCATCAAACAATAAAGAAATTAGCTATCTTTTGGCGGGTCTGCGAAGAAGGAGCATTTACCTACTCCTGACGGAAGGAAATAATCTTATTCAAAGCCAGTCTCACTAGAAGTTGCGGGATGGCATCTATACGACTGTGCAATAGTTAGCAGTTGAGGGGAAGAGGCAGGTCAGGTAAGCGAGCGAGGAGGGGGGTTCGCTTCATCGGGAGCTTGCAGGGGGGATCTTACGCTGGGGGCTTCATCAGGAGCTTGCAGGGGGGGCTTCGACGGCAGCTTGTAGGGGGATGGTTTGGTTCTGGAGGATGTTGGCAGGGTGAGGACGAGGAGGAGAAGGTGATTGTCGGATGAGGTGGTCAGAGGAGGTCGTCCGGGGGTTGTAGGAGGAAGGAGAGAATGGTATCATTTGTAAATAATGGAATATAACGGGTATAAAATGTAAAATACTTGACGGATACCGTCATAGGTAACGGTAAATTGCGTGGAAGTTAACACGGAGTTATGGGTGTAAGAGTTAAGCAATATTCATGGTCTTGGGTGTAATTCAGGATTATCGAGGATTTCTGGGGTAATTACGAAATTATTCAGCATTATGGGTGTAAATATCTCTTTTTATAATTATACTTGTGCTTCAACACTCTTACAGAATATCCAGTCCTGCCCTTTTGTTATTACATGTGTGTCCCTATAGTGCACTAATGTAAGTACAATATTGTGAAATTTCGTAGAAATATAAGGGCATAAGTGCTATTGAAATCAGAAAGGCAAGAGTATAAAAATCCTTACAATGATTGTACCAAGTGATGATGAAATTGGACAAGATTTTATGGGTTATGGTGTAAAATCCTTAAATCTTTTTTTTAATTCCTTGTCTTATTGATCAAGAAGTATTGAGTATATTTTTAATTCCTTGTCTTATTGATCAAGAAGTATTGAGTATATGACCTTTGGCATACTTTGCATAGACCATTCCTCATAGATGGAGTAACAATGTCATAATTTTGCAAACTTATGTGCATGACTGACCCAATCCCTATTAACATGGAGGATCTATGTCAATAGGATCAGGTGCAGTTTTGCGCGATGAACTTGAAAAGTTTCTTCATTCTCCAAGGAGGACTTTGCAGATCAGTCACTATCTCTACTACATTTTTGTTGTCTGAGAAAACATGCAGTGAGTATTTTGTGAAGGACGTAGCATCCTCAATTCCCAACACTAAGGCGTGTGCCTCTACTTCAAGAACTGAAGTGGTTTCTGATGCAACACACTTGACCAGGATAAGTTTTTTTTGAGTTATAACATACTGCTGCAATTGTCGTTAAAGGATTATGAAATGTAGCATTCACTAGGATTATGATCTCTGCATTGTAACTACATGAATTCAACATGGCAGGAGCATTTTCCTTTGGGAGATCAATATCAGGTTTCATAGCGCTAGTTAGGGAAGCACGAATTCTATTTATAGTTGTGAAGCTGCAAACCTGCAACGCTCCAGCCAAATCTATCGTAGAATCGTGCACTCCATAACAAAGGTTCACGATTCCTTAGTAGAGTCCTTTAAGAGATTCAAGGAAGTGGTCATCATATTTTTTCAAGTGCATGACTTTGTAGGAAAATACAAACCATATCGCTCTTGCATTGGGGCATTGTACCAAATAGATGAATCTCATCCTCTAGAGCTGTTGAGCAAAGTATACACATATTGTCTGCACTCTGAAATCTCTCATTGAACCAGCTACATGTAGGAAGATATTTTGATAGCAACTTCTACATGAAAAGTTTATCTGAAGGGAAAGATCCGTATGACATCATATTTTATTAGTGTAGCCTCTATTGTCTGGTGTCGCAATTACACATCAACCCCTATAATTTTTTGTAATTGAACCATGGCCTCCATAATTTACTATTTTTTACACATATGCCCCCGTTAAAGAGAATAAAATTACAAGAGCCTTGGTGTAATTACGAAGATTATACGAAGTAATGGTTTTATTTTCTACTCGACATGATTTTTAGGAGCCATCATGTAAAAGATCCTTAAATATTAGATAATAACATTATCAAGAAATAATAAATGCCCTCAATAAAGTTAGAGGTGGGAACAACACGGACGGCATGTGACACATATATACAAAGATAGATGTAAAGAGAGAAGGAGCACCTCCCTCTCACTCCTTTGACAGATGCCCGGCAGGAAAGGGATATGCATGATATGGGTCTGTTCAAATTGCAAAACAACCCCTGAGTTCCTATTTCGGATCCCCAGATACACCCCTTGTTGCAGGGTCGAGATTTCGAAGTTCATAGACGAAATCGAAATTCTTACGAGAGTTTGAGGTTTTTCTCGTAATTACCCATAAAGAATGAGAATAAATAAAAAGGTGGTGTTGGAATTTGGGATGATATGTTTGAGGTGTCCCCTTTGGTCCATTAAGAGGATCCAAAGCCGCTCAGTGGTCCCCCACCAGAAATACCCAAACTAACCCTCACTCCATCCCCCCTCCGACCTTAAAAACATTATAAGACCCCCAGGAAATACCCAAACTACCCCCTCTCTTGTTTCCATCCCCCCTCCGACCTTAAAAGCATTATAAGACCCCCAGGAAATACCCAAACTACCCCCTCTCTTGTGTTCCTCTCCTCTCCCTTCCGACTTTGCATAAATGAGTTAATTCCCTAAATGGGGTAGAGATGGAAAGTAATTCCTATTCTGGGTACGGATTTGAAATAATTCCCAAAGGGGAGATATATCGATAAACGGTTTGCCGCGGGTCTAGCTAAAACGACAAACCATTTGCCGCGGGCTCAATCATTGGCACGGCAAACGATTCGCCGTGCTAATGATATTAGCCGAGAACCATTTGCCAATGCAATGTCTTTACCGTTTTATAGTATTATACGTATATATCTTTTTAGCCATATACATCACAACTTTTATCGGGAAGGCGCACCCACTTGCGAGTTGTAATGCATGTTTTAGCCATAACCTGTATGAGCATAACAATAAGTGATAATATTTTATGAAAAATTATATTTACATCACAACTATTGCCAAATAGTAATAACATGATTTATTAATGTAAAATGTAAAGTTTTTATATCATGAGTAATGACAAACAGTAATAAAGAAAGAGTTGGTGCAAATGTAATTTATTTCTTATTTCCAAAATGGAGATAGCATGTTACAGTCAGTGAAACCACTTCTTCGTGTGATGTACAATATTGGATAGATGACCCTTTGAAGAGGATCCTTTTCCTTTTCCATGTCTGGACCCCTCTCCCACTCCCCGACCAGCCTCCACCCTTCCTGTTTCTCCTCTGCCAGTTGAACCGCTCCCTACATCACCATGACCTCTTCCAAGTGCAGTCATGGTTGAATGCTCATGCCCTGTTGTGGACCAACCACTCCCTCTCTGAGTTGTAACATTTGAGGTGCGGGGGAGATCTTGATGGGTAGCCGGTGGTTGCATTCTTGCACTGGATGACCTAGGAAGATCCATATATGATGTGTCCATGGCTCATGATGTAGCTCCAGAGCCAAATTGGTGAGGCAGTAGCTGTCCAATGTCGTAATCAGGCACACCAGTGTACGTTTGCTGACTTTGAGTGGACCCCATCTGTCAGTATTGCTGAGGTTGAGTTGGTTGGGCTTCTGGAGTAGGGAGTATGTCGTACGATAAGGTAGGCTCGTCCGTCCGAAAACTATATTGCACCCCCATTGTTGAGACACAAATTTTGTAGGTTCGGTGTATGATGTATACATAGGGGGATATCATGTATTTCCGGATCCACTAGAGACATGTTTTGAATCATATATTCGACGTAGACAATCATTTGTTGCATTTCCGTGCTTCGTCGATGCTCTGTCATCATTTCCCTAACACGGAATAATGAATTCACCTATACAATTAAAAGTCTCGGTTACAAGTTATGTAATGGTCACGATCAAGAAAATAGCATGTGTAAAAAGAATTACCAACTGATTCCACCTAGGTCCATGTGGTTCATAAACTTGTCTCGGGGGTGGAATGGTGGTTGCGATCCAACGACGAGTAACTTGCCAATACCATGTCAGATAATCAGCGAGAACAGTAGCCACTGCCCTGTCCAAATGTCTCTCCACAACAACATCCTCCATTTGTCTCTGCCATTGGGCCAAACGGTCTTGATGGTGTACACCCCAATCATACGGTTCATTATCTCTCGGTCGAGCACGTCTATCGTCGGAGGGTATTTGGGGCATCGCCTCCGAGATGTGTTGCCGCAAACCGAACTGCCTCATCACACGATCGGGGGCGTGCATGACAACAATGTTGAAGCAGATAAGGACTGTCTTGGACAGCCATATAGCTTGACCCTCGCGGCATATTGGAGGTAGGCGCGCTACAATTTGGTCCTAATAGGGTGTCCACCTCATCTGTTGGGGGTAGTGCTGTCGATCAATGATTTTGGATTTTATGACAAAATTGGTAAAGAACAACGACTCTCACTGTCTCACATACGTGATGCTCCTCTTGTAGATTCAACTCATTGTGGTAAAAGGACAAATGAGTGGTGGAGACATTCTCTCTGTGTGACCTCCTTCCTCCCGTCCACCTAGCTATGTAAGGAGCTGATTGCATAGTTTCCTCTCTCAACTGGTATGAACGGGGTCGACCTATGTGGATGTGCTCCCACGCCCATGTCTTCGTAGACGAATAAGAGGCTACAATGTTAGATACGATATTGGGTATATGATACATATTATATTTAAACAGTGGTTACCTGGATCAAGGTCCAGAAAGCATAAGCTCTCTTCGCCTTCATCAACGAGAACTGATCCAACTGAAAGTACATCTGAGCCAGAACTGCTGCACCCCATGCTCTTTGTCCACAATTCTGCAGCTGGTGCACGAGCAAAAGGTGACGGAGATGTACCTTATCTGCACTAGCGTCTGGCAATAAGCTTGATCCAACTTGATAAAGTACCAGTACCCTAGCAACCCTCTCCGCCGTGAGTGGATCATTGGACTGAAGAGCCGTCGCTGACAACAAAGTCCTCGCGATCCACGTTAATCTGAGCTTTCCTTCAACTAGCTTATGCTCGTCACTGTCATCCGGATTTACACCGAACAACTCCTCGTAGTATGAACCCCAATCCAGCTGGCTATGTTCCTCAAACCCAATCACTGACCATGGTTCCACCCTTAAACCAGTCAACAGTGAGACGTCCTTCAATGTGACAGTTGCCTCACCTTGTCGAAGGTGGAAGCTGTGTGTTTCCGGTCGCCACCTCTCAGCCAATGTCTTCATCAAATACTGATCAAAAAATTTAAAGTAATGCAAAAACATGATAACGAAGGAATGCCATAAAAAGTTATATAACTGAATCTCATAATTATAGCACTGGAGTACATAAAGTCTTTTACAATAACTATTGATGCCTTCTTTCATAAGTTGTTTTGTTATGACCATGCTCCTTACAACGGCTACACCTAACTAGCACTTTACCCATCTCATCCATGCTACCGCATATACGCCTCCTCCGAGGTCGGACATGATTGGAAACTACATTCGGATGGAGCAACGGTGAGGGTTCCAGGGGCGGCCAGAAGCGACGATCGAGAATCGGGATGAACGCATGTGCATATGTGGACCGGAACGAGATTGCCGTATAAAAATCAGAGCATAATTTCAGGTGTTCTGTGCTGACATTGACATTGCCGCATACCGCAATTATATGTATGCATATTAATCACATCGCCTGCATATAACAACACGTGCATACGGACTGTTGACCATTTATGTTCACCTTGTAGTTGCCTTCCGGGGCCCGGACTTCAAACTCCGTGAGAGTGAACTGCTCCACCATCAGACCACGTGCTGATTGTACAAGACCATCCATCAGCTTCTCGTATCGGGGCATTAAGTGGTCGGCCACCCTCTCACTAAACTTCCATCGTTCGATCAAGTAAGTGTTTAGGCGATGAAACACTGCTAAAACAAGTGTTAATACATGCAGGCCCCGTATTCCCATAAGAACAATGTTAAAACTTTCGGAGAGGTTAGTAGTGGTCAGACCCCATCGACGTCCCTTGTCGTAAGCGCAAGCCCAGTAACGTCGATCCCCCCTTCCTATGTTACTATCCAGTCATACGCATCTGAGTCAGCTATTCGGATTTGGTTTATAATGTGCTCATGATCATACTTACTCGTCATTGCCCCGACAATGTAAAATTTCTTTTGTATCCACTTATTAGTAAACCCGGCATGATGCATATCTGCCTGCATGTGTAGGAGGCAAAAACGACGACAATGACCTCTCTCGATCGGAAAGTATTGGGGCAGCAAGTTCTTTAGGCCGGAAAATCTGTCGCTAATGAAGCAGATACCATCGCGATCAATGATACTGGCCAACTTATATAAAAAAACCCCAGTGATTCTAACCTTTCACTCTCTACTATAGCAAAGGCAACAGGAAAGAGGTGACCATTAGCATCAGCAGCAATAGCAACAAGCATATGCCCTTTATATTTCCCCCATAATGGGTGGCATCAATGCTCAAGACCGGACGACAATGCTGAAAAACTTGGATTGAGGGGGCGAAGGCCCAAAATAGACGGAAAAAGGCAGCTCTTCCTTCTATGTGTGCACCAGTTTTACTATCAACCGTTGGTTGATATTCGAACTCGTAGAAGGAACCAAGATTGCAGTGTTTCATCAGCCACATGAATTGACGGATATCTGCATATGACCTAACAACATCTCCGAATATCTTCTCCAAAGCTCTCTGTTTCCCATTCCATGCTTTCTTATATGAAATTTTGACGTTGTACTTTTCCTCAATGAGTTATTGGATGACACTTGGAGTAAGTGTTAAATTGGATCTAATAGTGGCAAGAATAAATCTCCCAACGAATTTCAAAGTACAAACACGATTATCAACAAGAAGTATTGCATTACGGCAAGTGCGTTCTACCTGGTAACTGCTTACGTGCCAACTATCACGATGACTGTTGTGCGCTGCATATAATCTCCAATGACAATTACCATGTACACAGCTTGTTGTGTACTGGGTGCTCTTTGAGGCATCTACCTTGAACTGGACGTACTTCAACATACTCCAAGTGGACAACTCGTTAATTAGGCTCATCTTCGAATCAAAAGATCGATTGAGCCCGAAGTCCTTTCCCGATGCTCCTTCGCTCGGAGCACCATCAACTTCATTTAAAAATGGCACCTCCTCTGCAAAGATACCAAATATTCAATCATCCGAACTAAAGAAGTCCGGTAGATCGTCCATAGAATCCAAATCCATCTCATAGTCCACTAGTGGATCATATATTGGTTCGTTGTTTATTGAAGAGAGGAGAGATTCCTGACCGTGCTCGGTCAATACTCCCACCCTGGTACCACTAGTCCTCATGCAAGCTTGTTCATTCACTCTTTCAGCTTCATTCACTTCTTCTTCTTCCTCATCGTAATCATCTTCATCTCCATCCTCACCATCATTTTCACCATCATCTTGAACACCTTCTTCCTCATATATGGATTTGTTAAGATCAAATCATTATTTTGATGATGTTCCCACATCAACTTGAGATGGAGCGATCTCCGCTGCCTCAATTAGAAGTTCCATCATTCCCACCTGTCAACTCACTCGCAACATTAAGTTTGTAATTTTATCTGTGTCAATCACGATTGGACGAAACGAGCTAGCACTTGCAGGCCACTTGCACGTGATCTTAATATCATATATATCGGGTGTATATCCAGTAAGCCCATATATGTTAGCAAGCAGATCGTCATAAGTGCTAGATACAGGCACTCCGATCATGTCACTATGACCTCCTTCATAAGCAATCTCAGTATCTATGATCTTAATCTGTCCGTCCCAGAACACATATAGCGCAGCAATATCAGTAATTTCCTATACATCACTAAAAGTTATTACTAGACCTACAAACTTGTACTCATAGAATTCTATTGTTAAAGAAAATTGAAAAGGGCATGCATGACAGAAGCTCTAAATCGTGTCTCTATCCACACATTCCTATACAATATGTGTTCCCTATTCCACATTTTAGTTACAACTATTGTTCTTATAATTTACGATATTCTAGTTACAAATCTCCCATTACTTTTTTGAAAGATCAAAATCCTGAGAATTTTTTATAGCTACAATTACTGATATACTCCTCTTCTATCCTTACTCTACATTTTTTAATCTCCAAGACTAGCATAAATGTCAAATACAAATTAGCATAACTAGCAACATTATAGAGAATATCACAACTAGAAATTTTGTGAAGAATAGCACAACTGATCAAAAAAGTTTTACTAATTTTGCTTCAGACAAATTTGACTTTTTGATTTCAAACTTGCAAATTGGTTAGAATTTCATTTTTCGATTTCTATATTCTATATAGAAAATATATTTACAAAGTTGTTCCAACTTATTGATTGGCACTAACCCTAGATTCTTCCTCCTGATTGATAAAAAAATCAATACTTTTTGCTCGAGCTCCATGATGTACTATTTACTTACAACCTAAAACAAATTAAGGTACTGCGAGACAGAACAAACTATGTCGAGCCGATGATTCAGTAAGATTATCATTTCTTGGGGTTTTAGTTATTTCGACCAGATTAATATATTTTAGTGATATTTAGTGATAAAAAAATAAATAATAACTCATTGGTTGATTGTATCATTAACCATTTCTTTTTTTTGTGCGAGGAACTTAGTTTACTATGAATCCACTGATTTCTGCCGCTTCCGTTATTGCCGCTGGATTAGCCGTAGGGCTTGCTTCTATTGGACCTGGAGTTGGTCAAGGTACTGATGCAGGACAAGCTGTAGAAGGTATTGCGAGACAGCCAGAAGCAGAAGGTAAAATACGAGGTACTTTATTACTAAGTCTGGCTTTCATGGAAGCTTTAACAATTTACGGGTTGGTCTACACATCCGTCTGCACTCCATAATAGAAAAATAGTTAGGGTTCAAAAAATGGACGATCTTCTCGCGGAAGAACCCCTTCCCCCATTAGGCACTAATTTATTTTTAACATCTAATTAGATCGGGTAATCATTCAAATTAAGAACATAAGCTCGTTGCTTTTTGTTTCCCTAGAATTGGAGCCTAGTACTCTATCCATTTATTTACTCGACCAAAGAAAGTGTGAACGTGAATTAATTTTCCGAAAATCAAAGCAATATTTTTGCGCGAATAAGTCTCTTCCGCCTGAGTTGGGTTAAAAGCACGGAATGTATTTGCACCGTCACCATCTTCGAATAAAGTATTTTCCACAGTAGCACCATGAATAGCGCATAGTAGAGCTGCACCTAATACTCCGGCAACTCCCATCATATGAAACGGGTTCAACGTCCAATTATGAAATCCTTGGAAAAAGAGAATAAATCGAAATATGGCTGCTACACCAAAACTAGGCGCAAAAAACCAACCAGACTGACCTAGTGGATAAATCAAGAATACAGAAACAAAAACTGCAACTGGACCAGAAAATGCGATTGCATTAATGGCATGACTACCAATATTATGGAGAATAACACAACTAGTGATTTTATGAAGGATAACACAACTAGTAGAAATAGCACAATTATTTGTTGTTAATTTATGCAACTATCATTATTCTATTTAATATTCTTTGAATTAAAATTCTACTAAATAAAAAATAAAAAATCTAAGATAAAGATGCATACCTTAGCTTGAAGAGGAGGAGATATGAAGAATTTGAGAGAGGGAAGATATGAGAGGTGTGTGGAAATGAGAGGGGGGGTTTATAGCCGCTCGGGAGGCCTTGGCGCGGCAAACCGTTTGTTGTGGTCGCCTGGTCAGTGACATCTTCTGCCGCGGTGAACGGTTTGTCGCGACTGAGGCATTCACTCCCCGCTTTCATTCTCGAAGACCGGAGCATCCTCGTCGACCGCACCCACATAACCCGCGGCAAACGGTTTGCTGCTCCAGCTAGACCCGCAGCAAACCGTTTGCGATATATCCCTCCTTTGGGAATTATTTCGAATCCGTACCCAGAATGGGAATTAGTTTCCATCTCTACCCCATTTAGGGAATTAATTCTTCATAAACCACATTAGCTGCACTGAAATCCCCAAAATACCCCTCACCATTTTTACTATGTTTTAATTTTTTCGAATAAAGAATTTACGCCATTTTTTAAATTGACTTCATCTTTTTTTATGAAACAAGGTATGTATTATTTGCTTATAACAGAATACAAAGGGCGAGGAATAGTCTCTATTGACCATTCTCTAGTAGCATAGTTACACAATGAATGTATAGCAATATTGTGGGTCTTGTTGATCATTTTCCTTTTGACAGAAACTGATTTAAGTGTTGATGACTTGGATAGTTCGAAGGCGGAATCTTCCACAATTCCTATGATTGTCCACATTGAAGGCCGTTGAAAATTGATTGTGTCGACCACTACTTTTGAAATGAGAGTAGATGATTATACTAGATCTATGGAAGTGATTCCCCAATTTGATTCCCATTTTGATGTCTCAAGCTTCGGCTTCTTCATAACTATAAGTCATGAACGTCCTGCATTTTTATCCAGATGATACCCCTATTGTTGGAACACACTAGGCCAAATGCAGCCTTGCCCCCCTCGTAAACAACATCAACGAAACTTTGAGTTGGGGCTTTTGTTATGATGCTTAAGCCATGGGGTATGTGAGTGCTGATGCGGCTATTTGAAAAGCCGTTAAAAGCCCTAGTTAATTTGTAATAATTACATTACAGTCGGACAGATATCGATTTGTCAAAAACCCTTTAAATTAACATGAAATCAATTCAATATGGATATACTTATTTTTACTTGGGAAAGTCGAACACAGCGAGGCAACTATCAACTTAAGATTCATTTTTAGATCATTAAGTCCTCAAGGTTTCAAGAAGAATATTTTCGTGAATTTTTAAATATAATAATAGGATATGCAAATGCATGTCAATTCATGAATGTTTTCGTAAATTTCCATCAAATACAATCCAAAAATTATGAAACTTGGTCAGAATGTAAATTATGTAAATCTAAGCTACTATGAATTTTTTAGAATTTTCAGATGCAAAATGAATATTTAATGAATTATTATATGTAGGGCTAATGATTATGAGTACTTTTTTTATAAATAACAAAAACTAATTATTTCACAATCGAAATTATTCTAAGTGTCTCTAATTGAGAGGAATCGAGAACAAGTTTAAAACCTTAAAAATACTAAATGATGATTTAATTAAAAAATCAAATATAAATTTTACCAAAATGATTTACTTAAAGGAAATGATGCACAAAAATGAGAAGATTTTTGGTTAATTACAAAGATCAATTAATCCTAATAAGTTTGATTTTTCAGAAATTTTTAGAGTAAGATATGATTAACTTTGAAATAAAAATCACAAAAGGGGGAAATATGCCAAATTTCACCATTTAAATTGACATAAATCTATGCAAGCTCAGAAAATTATCATTACAATAATGTAAAGAATTAATTGTTTAATAACATGTAATTTTTGGAATTAAAATATAATGATGAATGATGTTTCAAAATAATACACCAAGATATGGGTATTAATTCAAAATTACAAAAATAATATGACATAAACAAATTCATGCAACACTACAAGAAAAGGAATGATTGGCATGCACATCTTGTGCATGCTAAGTGCATGCTAAGGCACTAGACAAGCACATAAGCTCGTCTAGACTGTGTTCGTTGATCGCCTAGATGTAAGGTCAGGCAGACGAGCACATGTGATCACCAAGTTCTCGCCCACTTTCTAGGCGTGCACGATGTGGTCGTCCAAGACCTTGTCTGTGGACAAGCGGACGAGCATGACTAGTGCACCAGGGGAGAACATGTGCTCACCCATACTGTCTATTTGAAAAAAAATTATACGGGTCTGGCATGGTTTTGACCCCCCATCGAACCTATAAAACCTACCTAGAAACTACTGCAAGTAGTGTTCATTAGAATTGAAATTAGTAATCCTAATGTGCCAAATACCCCACATCTTGTTATACCTGTAAAATTTACTTTGAAATGACAATATCTAGAACGTGTATACCTAATATAATGAAATGATATAAAAGAACTAAAACATACATATTTTAAAACATCATCTATATAATCACAAACATCTAAGTTCCTAAAAATGTGAAAACATGCTAAATTCTACAATTAATCTATAAGCTCGCGAATCGTTTCTTCTTGGATCTAAATATCTATTAAATCAAACTTAGTTTTGATTTCCTCTTCTCCTTTTCCTTCTCCTTGAACTTGGCATACATGTGTGCCTCTTCTTCCGGGTCATTCTCCTCCTCATCATCATCAGATTCAATCTCCTCATGATACTGACGCATGCCTTTGTGATCTATAAGTAAAATATATAAGATAATTGTGTGGAATTAATCAATTATTAATCTATTACATGTTAGAAGGAAAATTCTTATAGTAGTCATTAATTCCTCTTGCAACTTGGTCACCTGCTCTACTGTCATTGACATCTAGGACTCCATCTGCTATGATGGCTGTTGTGATGACTGCGACTGTAAATATGTTGGCTGGCCATAAGTAGAATAGGAATGTCGATGTTACTCCACATAGTATGGAGGACGACCACAAAGCATCTGTTTCTAATCCACAATAACATCCCTCTCCTACAATAGCTATAAGAACTTTGATTGTAAAATATATATAGTAAAATAATTAGTCAAATATATTAATATTTTACTATACATGTTTCCAAACAGTTTTATCAAATGGGGGGTTGATCAGCCTCAGGATTGCCACCCTTTTTCTCTGCACTTAGAGCTATATATCAATCCTGAAATAGAGAAAATAATTATAACACATGTTTATAAAAAATAGATTATAATTTGAAATATTTTTAAAATACTCACTATTATTTCTCTTGCTTCAGGAGTGGACCATTGAGTTGTTCCCTTACAATAACATAATCATTTCAATCTCGATGTCAATGGAAAGTAATGTAAAATTTTCACATGAATTTTGTTTACACTTTTAGTTGTCCTGAAATCTTGGCTCATCATATTCTGGATAATATGTCAAATTCTCATGTTCACTGTAATATAAAGTATGGTGATTTATACAACAATCTATCTTAACTTCTATTATGCCCATCTTCTGCAACATTTTCTTGCTCTTATAACATTTTCAGATAATTTGGCATCTTCAGGTAATATTTTCTTCAGAATTTCCAAAATAGTATCAAAATTCCAATCAGTCATATTATACTCCATATTCATAGCTAGAAGCTTTAAAATTGCTGAGAGTTTTGAATAAGTCTTACGACCGGATCATAAAGGCTCTTCTGCCTTTTTCAACAACTCGTAGAACTTTTCTGACTCACCATGTGGTTCCTCTTCATCAGGGTAGTCAAGGATAAACTTTGGACCAATAGCTCCATAACCATTTCTACGAATGGATTAATATTCTCTGAGTCATTTGTTTCATTGGCCGTATAATCAATGGCCTCTTTGTGCCTCCATCAAATATGATAACCCTTTATAAAACCATTTTTATAAAGATGTAATTGAACTTCATCCTTAGATTCTTTTTGAGTAGACAACATTTTTGACAAGGACGCAAATGGAACCATCTGAATCCATAATGCTAGAACCTTGGACACAAGCAAATACCACAAATTCTTAAACGTATTTTTGAAAAGTCTCTAAAATATGACCATCATGTACATGCATATACATACACTCCCTATTGATCATCATTGTCACTGAATATAATGGTTTAAGAAGTCAAATGATTGGGAAAGATTTATCATAGGATTTATTTCGAAAACAGACATAGAAAACCTAAACCCTACCCCGTCATTGACCTAAACCTATTACATTAGTTATAGTAGATGAGAGGAGAAGTGTTTTCTTTAAGTTATCACTTGAGCCCATCCATAAGGATTCAAACTTACTACAAGATGATCATTGTTACATGCTACTTTATCAACAATAACAACAAAGCCTTTTCCCACAATTAAGTAGGGTCGGCTACATGGATTCTTCGCCTCCATTCAGATATGTCTTGGGTCAATCTCGGACTTATATCCAAAAAACTAAGATCCCTTCGTATAGTCTCTTTCCAACACTTCTTGGGCCGTTCTCGCCCTCTCTTAGCCGGCTCAACATCCCAACACTCGCATCTCCTAACCGGTGCATCAGTTGACCTTCTTTGCAAATGACCAAACCATCTTAAGCGGTTTTCTCGCATCTTATCCTCCATCGGAGCTACACCAACTTTCTTTCGGATTGTATCATTCCGAATCCGATCTTTACGCGTATGTCCACACATCCATCTTAGCATTTTCATTTCTGCTATAGCCATTCTCTGAACATGTCTATGGTTCACAGGCCAACATTCAGAACCATAAAGCATAGCAGGTCTCACGGCTACTTTGTAAAACTTTCTTTTAATTTTTAAAGGAATTTTCTTATCACAGAGAACAACGGAGGCTCCTCTCCACTTTAGCCAGCCTGCATTTATTCTATTAGTAACATCTCCATCAATTTCCCCATCATGTTGCAAAATAGATCCCAGATATCTAAAAGAATCTCTCTTATGAATGTTATCGTCACCAATCTTCACCTCGATTCCTTCACCATTGCTTCCAACAAAGGTGCATTCCATATATTCCGTCTTAGCCCTACTTATACGAAAACCTTTAGTCTCCAATGCATGTCTCCAAACCTCAAGCTTCTCATTTACTCCATCTCTAGTCTCGTCAATCAACACAATATCATCAGCAAATAACATACACCAAGGTAACTCATCTTGAATGTTACATGCTACTTTATATCTAAGGAAAATTCGATAGCATAACTCTGTACCCCCTCTAGTATATCCCAAAAGTCAATCATGATCAACTCTTAAAACTATCATCGAAGTGATAATATCAATAGCAGATTATGATTGATTTGGTATGTCGAAGAGGAAGGGGTTATGTGGCAGAATTGTCCTCAGATATAAACAGCAACATGTGACAATGATCGCCTTATAGTAAGGTTCGAATCCCTATGGACCCCCTTAGTCCGGGACCTCTGAACTAAGGAAAGCCAACATAAATGAAATATTATATGGACACTTTACGCCATCCATTTGTACGTGCTACAAATGAGAATTGCAAGATTTTTGTGAAATATTAATTCATTTATGTCAACTGGGCATCTAGGTATATTTAGTTGATTTACGAGGGGGATATGGAGATACATGATCCTAAAGTGGCGCCTAAAGAAAGTGTTCAATTAGCCATTATTGAGAATGTACTAATGAATCTACATTTCATCATCTTTATTCATTTATTTAGCTTAAAATCCCTTCATAAATACATGTAAATATCAATAAATCCTTGTTTTTATAAATAATTATTCTTATGTAAATATTGTATTATTATTATAACCTAAAATAAATAAATAAAGGAAAAATGAAGAAAAATGAAGACTGTAGATATGCAATAAATACAGGTTGACATTAACCGCGAGAGAATGTCAAGACTTGACCTGGACTAAAAGAAATAAAGTAGAGGGAAATAAGGCCTATTGTAGAAAAATAAAGAAAATCAACATTAATTCATGCAATTCATCATTGAACATATTGTACATAATGTATTTATTCTTTATTCTATTTTATTTATTACCCAATTCATCTCAAATTATTTTCTTCTAGGAACTTGTACATAAAAATAAGTTGTAAATATTAAAAATAATTGCAAGAAATTCATTCTGCATAGATAAAATAATGACACTTTAAAAAACCGCAAAGCTTAACTTATCATATCCATATCTTCTCCATAAAAATTTAAAATAAAGCAAACTCACTTTTATTATACTCTAAATTAAATAAACTTTAAAATGAAAGTGATTTCATTAAAATCGGAGTTAAGATGTAAAAAGTGGCTTTTTTGAGTGTATTGTATACATTGTTTGTAATATATATGGTGTGAATATATTTATTTATGTATTTTATTTTTGTACATATTATATTTTCCAAATATTTGTATATATTGTATTTATTCTAAATAAAATGCAAATAAAAATTACAAACACAAAAATACACAAAAAAATTGTAAATATTGTACATATACCATTATATATATTGTAAATATACCTATTTATTTAACCTAATAAATTATTTTATAAAAATAAAAAAATATATTATTAAAATCCTTGTAAAATGTTGTAAATTATTAATATATATAATTTTGTATTTTTGTAAAAATAAATAATTAAAAATCATTGTGTTGTATATATATATGTATACATACCTATGAATAAAGGTTACTATTTATTTTAACCTAGTTATTTAATTTATCTAATTTATTTAAAATCACCATAATTAACTTTATTTATTTATTTATATATTTCTTTAATTTAAATTTATTTATTAGTTATTTCTAATTTATTTTACATTTTAACCTTATTTTTTCCTCTAGCATTTGTCCTATTCACAGTACGCCCTGATTGGCAGACCAGGGTTCGTCGACCCGTGTCAGCTCTTCATTTCAGTTGCCCCGCCCGATTATTTATTTCTCCAGACATGCTTCTCATATTTTTCCCAACCAACCTGATCATTGTTTGTTATCGCTTCCTTTATGGATTCTATTACTCGAATAAACCTCTCACTCGTTCTATCAATAGTTTCAATAAACTCTCCTTGATCTACATGCAATTCATGATTTGAATTTGATCTAGCTCGTAGCCTATAAGTACCTCCTCCAGATTCCATTTGCATTATGATCTATCCCCCCCAGTTTTATCCCCTGATATCGAGACCTGAGTGTGAGTTGGTGACAATGCACCATATCCATGATTGGGAGAGCGATTTGAGCTTTGGAACTCAAGATTTATATGTCATCGGAAGGCGTATGAGCTTCTCTGCTTCTCACCGCGGATCGAGTCTACGATCCCTTTCAGTCCACAGTCGGTTGATCTTTGTAGTGTTGCTTTCAATTTACTTTTAATTTCATATTTACTTTTTATTTGTAGCTTAAATCTGGTTGTCTTCCTCCTAGTTATGATCTACATAATCGGAGCTCCACCATGAACCAATTGCTCATTCCGACCCATGATCATCATCATCGTACCTTCTTTGCCCTTCCATTGCATTATGACCTTCCAGATCACACTAGATCTAGATATTCGACTTAGATCCGATCATCGCCAGCTGGAGTCGACCCATTCCTTTCGTATCTTCTATTCTTCATCTCATAATTTTGACAGAGACCGTATCTGAGCACAATAAAACACATTGCAAGTCTTCAAAAGCTTGACTGGAGCAGAGCAGCTTCATCTGGAGCCGAGGTTCAACCTTCAGAACACTTGGACCTCCATATTGCGATCCCACGACCATCGGATGTCATTGAGCCTTCAGGACGATGGAGAGTAGCTGTAGGAACATGGACAAATCTTCAGGAGATGCCTTTGACCTGGATCGGTCAAGTTCTGGTTGATTGAAAGTCGTTGGCGATGTGCTTCAACCAAGTTCTTCCAGCAGCTGTCAGTGTCATAGGATCAAGAACTTAGTGCCTAGATCGCATCTAGTTCGTTGATCGAGCCCCAAATCTCTACCTTCAGATCAGATCTACAGGAGTGCGAGCCAGTCGTCCAACCCGCACGAGGTTGTCACGTGATAGGTGAAGATATGCATCTTTAGCCCTGTTGTTTTCTTATTTTGTATATAACTCCCCCTAGGGACATGTGTTGATGAAATGTGCTTGGTCTATTTGCATACATTCCCCTATTGTTTGTCTTATTTTCTAAGAACATAGGAACGTGTGTCGCACGTGATTGATTGGTGAATTTGCAATAAAAGGACATGTTATTTCTTATTATTGTTTGACCCTTGAGAATAAACTAATCACAAAATAGTCCATACCAGTGCAACTCACGTGCGCTGGCACGTGCTATTTAGTGTGAAAAGTGCATAATTTCTCCCGCATTTCTTTATTATGTTATTGATTTGGCCCCATAAATAAGTTTTCTTACATTTTCGTTCCAGAGCTGCATTTAAATAATTTGGTTGTTAAAGGTGTTTAATAAATAGCTAATCACCATTAAAAATTCTCTAAAAATTCACATAACCTCCTATCAATATCTAATTTTATCACTAATTTTGGTTTTGCGTTCTAAAAGTCAAAACATATTTTAAATTCTTTGTTTGTAGTATTACTTCAATAAAAATACAAAATTATTTTGAAAAATTCTACAAAAATTCAAGGTTGTATGTTTTTGTTTGTTTTAAATTCTTTATAAAAACCAAAAAATAGCAAACTATTAAAAATAATAAAAAAATCAAATAAAATCATAGATAATTTGAAAAATTGCATAAAACACCTTTTTAGAAAATTTAAAAAATAATATTTTTGTTTCTGCATATTTTCTATATTTTTACTTTTATTTCCTATTTTAAAAACCCAAAACATCTATTTTGTTTCTATTTGATTTGTTTCTTTTTTTTATTATTTAAAAAACCTTAAAAAAATCAAAAAATCTCAAATCCCAAAAATACAAAAGTATTTGAATTTTCTATATATTTTCCCTATATTTTAAAATACAAAAAGATTATTTTCTTATTTATTCTTTATATTCTTTTCATTTTTGCTTTGTTTTAGAAATTAAAAATATAAAAATCTGCAAAATTAAAATCATTAAAAAATACAAAAATAAAAAAAACTATTGAAATTTTAAAAAATTAAAAATCCATTAAAATTTAAAAAGACAAAAATCCCATAAAAACCAAGATTTGAGCAATAAAAAGAACCATTTTTATTTCTTTGATGTTTCTTTGATTTAAATCTCTATGGATTTCGTAGCCTCCCTGAGTTCCATCAAGTACGCTATACAAGTAAATAAATAGCGCTATTTTTTTCTCTTGCTTACATTCCTTTACTTTGTTGGCTTCATAATTAAATAAAATAAAGTAATTTTTTAGGCTTTCTTTGGATTGCGATGACTACACCTTGTGAATATATTTCCATTAAATAATTAAAAATCCTTTGAAAATCATGTGTTCAACAAATGGTACCATTATCGGGGAGGCACAACGAGCTTAGCTAGGTTTCTTCTTTTGCCTGCTATTCTTGGTTGTATAAATTCTTTGTTCCTTTTCTTTTCATTTGTCTTCTTTTTCTTTCACATATTCTGCTTATATTATTTTGCTCATATGTTTTATAACGGGTATCTGACATATCTTTTGTTTCCTCTATATCGCAAGGGTTTGACAAGCGAGGGCATCGTTCTTAGGAGTGTTGGCGCACCCTAGCGAAGCGAAGGCGTCTTGTTTCTTCATCAAGCGACATGAGAGTATAGGAGAGGAGAAGACTTGGAGGATTCTTGGAGCATTTTGCACATATATTTTTAGTTTTATTTTGATCATTTTATTTTTTATTCCATTTTTGTAATTAATTTGTAATAATTTTTAGGTGCTTGCCTCTTTTTCTATTTTCTTGGACGTTAGACTCTCTTGTGGATTGTGGGGTGTGTTTCACCAAGTACCAGTGTTTGGGAGACCTCAATGGTTTTTGTTTTCCTTGCTTTTATTTTTATTTATTTTATCGTGGTTTTTTGTGCTTGAGCCCATAGAAGTAGGTTATATTTTCTTGCTTGAGCCAAGTAAATAGTTAGGTCCAAATCCCCTAAATAAGAATTTTTGTACCTATAGAGTAGAGCGTAGCTTGAACTTAGTCAAATAATCGGTTCTTGCCCATTAATAGAAGTTACTGCTAGGACGCTTCACTTGCATCATTTAGGTTAGTTTTATTTATATCTTTGTTTATGCTAGGATCATTTTCCATGTAGATTGCACGTGACAAGGTACACATTTTCTATCTCTTGCATACATCGTTGATTTTTAATGCATCAACTTTTCCGATCTCCTCTCTTATTTTTCTTACGTAGGAATAAAAAGGAATTGGAAAATTCTTTGAAAAAATCCAAAAAATTGATAACTAAATAAAAAAGTGACTCATAATTCTACTTGACTTAAAACTAAACTTAACGATTACACTCATTATTTTGGGGAGAGAAACTCCCTCATTGTTGCAGGTACTTACCTCCAGACAGAGTGGGTGGGGATGTTGCAATAAGGATAGAGCCCAAATCTCTGGACCTGTGCCCTAAGCACATATGCACCGCTTTTCAGCGTATGGTCGTAGCTTTAAGCTCTTGCCTCCGACCTTAGAAAATTATTTTGGTGTGCTCCGCCTCCTATCTCCCTTTGGGCTTGATATGACCTGATGGCTCGGGCAGATGGTACCACTGTTTGGGGAGGTTTGAGGATGTATGTTGGGCGATAGGGAGACATCACATTATGTGTTTGTCTTTAAGTAACTTCTTGAGATTCACTAAAGTAAAATTGAAAAGATAATTGATCGAATCTTCACGGTCTTCACATTGTGTTTATTTGGTGAATCAGAGGTTTGATTTGTGTTTGTTTGCTTAGTGTAAAGATCCCTCCGCACCCTTCGTGTCTTTTTCTCATTTCTTCTTCTTGTTTGGCTATCGTGTTGTCACATCTTTCCTCTTCATTATCGAAGATGTCAGATTAGGGTATTTTTTGTTTGGACTTTGTGAGCTTATCTTTATGCACTCCACTTCAGTTGTCTTCACTTATTCGGGATGACTCTCTTCCCGAATATTCGTCTTTTTCTACGTCTCCATTTCTATCGTAAATAAATCCCTTATTTGATATTTACCCTAATCTCAAATTATCATTCGAGACTCCACTATTTCTGATGAAAGATTGAGTGCTTGGCATTCACAGAGATAGTTTTTGATTCTAAGGATTCGATGGCATCGAAAGGGAAAGAACCCATGGCTGAGCAGCATGATATCAACAATACGATGTTGGCATCCATACAGGCCATTCATGCATAGTTGACTGATCAGGCCAACATCCAGGCAAGATTGAGAGAAATGATCTTAGAGCTGAGGAACCACAGAGGAGAGGGAGAAGAGGATGAGTAGATGAGAGGAGGTGGGAATAGGGGAGTTGATGAGCAGCTGAGAGAGGTGGCCAAGCTCATGTTGAGAGATGCATATAACCCAAACGTAGTACATTCGGTGGCATGGATATAGATACCTACAGTTCATGGGCATTTTGGGATGAAGCCCACTATTCTTCCATTGCTCCCTATTTTCCATGGACATATTCATGAGGAACCACATATTAACCTCCAACAGTTTGATCGTATTTGCGATACTGTCCACTACACTTACATCCCATTAGAGGTAGTGAAGATGACAACATTTCTATTCAGTTTGATGGACAAAGCACTACATTGGATAAACCATTAAGGAAGAGTTGTCATGCCTGGGGAGGAATTGAGATCAGCATTTCTTAGCAAGTACTACCCTCTCAAAAGTTTGAATCAAATGCGGTCATTGATAGCCAACTTCTCCCAGTTATCTCATGAGTCGATACACGAGACATGGGATAGATTCAAAGATCTGACGGAGAAGTGCCCTCATCAAGATATACCTAAGACGTGCTTAGTGCAAAATTTCTTTGGGGGTTTGAGATTAGAGAATCGGAGATTGGTAGATGTCGCTTGTGGGGAGTCCCACTTCAATAGCATGAGGATGTCCTTTGGTAGATATTTGAGGAAATGGCGGAGAGTTCAGCAGCCTTATATTCTTCCTGTGCATTCCAGAATCATCCTACATCTTCTTCTTCAGCACCCTACAAGGTCGTCAACATGATGGCATCTCATGATGTGGATAGGGTGGATAGCACATATTCGACCATTATTGGAAACCACCTATCCAAAGTTGATATTATCGAAAAGAAATCACAAGAGATATATAAATTACAAGTGATCGGGCAGAGGATGAAAAAGCTGGATAAATAGGATGAGATCACTAGAGACATGGAGCTTCTCGTTAGTACCATCAGCTCACGCCAGATCCAGAGTGCAACAGTTGATACTCCTTTAGTTGAGCAACCGACATCTTCTACTACTTCATCCCAACAGAGTACCGAAGCACCTTCCACTATTCATCATGTTTATCACGTGCAGACTCTGAATCAGGTCTCGTAGCAATATCCTCTGTCATGTGTTGTTCCATACTATCTAGAGTACAGGTACATTCCAGAGCCACTGTGTCCACCTCCACCTCACACTCAGGAGGTGAATGGCATTTGGAGAGGCCCCAAGCATAGTCAGACCAGTCCACCAGGATAGGGTCAGTCAAGTTCCCAACTAAATCAGAGGCCAGTTAACTATCAACAGGGAGGTAGACTACAGTACCAGCACCAACTGTCACAACCTTATCAGTATTCGTCTCCACCACAGTTCTAGACCTGGAGACATGGACAATAACAGATGAAAACTGCTTATTCTTACCAACCTTATTATCAGTAGCAACCTTCATATTCTGGGCATTATTCGCATCCTTCTCCTTCTTACATTTACCAGCCACAGTCTGCATATTATGGGTACCAGCCTCCACACTGCCAGACTCAACGACAACCGTTGTTGAGCATCCCGAGGCACCTTCGGTGAACCCATCATTATATCAACTTGTTATTCTTATGAAAAACATGAACGATTTGACTCAAAGGCTTGACAACCTGACCACCCCAAAGACATTGATTCCAAACCAAGTTAAAGTCAATCCCAACAACTTCAGAAGCAAGGAGCAGGTATCCCATGATCCATCCACCCCAAGACAGGTATGGCCTTTGATTTTAACCAGGGTATTCATGAAGAAGATCGAAGAAAAGGCTAGACCCGGTTGTATTTAAACACTGTAGTCAGCCTATGAGTGCTATTTTCTAATTGAAGTCAGGAAGGTGATAGCTAATTGGTGCGTCAGGAAAGAGTGCTCTGGCGATTCTAGAGAGCGCGACTATCGCTAAGCTAATCGCTCTACTTCCAACCATTTCATCCTAAAGAAAGTCAACATTTCATCCTCCTGGGCTATTTCCATGGTGGACAATCGGGAATTCAAAGACCTTGTTTATCTGATTCCATTCATCTCAGGAGCAGTAGGAGATTGCAACCGCCTACACAATAATTGAGATTGAGGAGAGTCGTTGAGAGAGCTACACCGATTACATCATCTTCTTCACCAGTTGAGCAGTGATCTAGTGTTACAGATCCAGAGCATGGGGGATCTTCACCTTCTTATTCACCACCACCACCACTATCCCAAAAATCACAAAAAGAGAATAAAGAAAGATGCATTATCGAGTCTGCCACGAAGGAAAACATACCCATCACGGAGTCTTCTTTAGCACCAGCAGACCGGGCAGCATGTTTTGTTTTTCCTTTTGTTTCTATTTCTTATACACATGTGTTGGATGAGATTGTACAGATTGATTCTGATCATCCATTTGTACATGTTGATTCTAATATTAATAAGAGAAATGAGCAGTTTAATGTTTCTTTTGATTTTGTTCCATTTCCATCTGCCTTGAATAAAAGAAAATTCCAAAAAAAAAATCAAAACAATACTATCTGATCCTGGAGTGGTAATGATACTTCAAAACATCTTTTTAGAGATACCACTCCTTAAGGCCATGGAGTACATGCCCACATTAAAAAAGGGAATGAAATGAGCATGTACTAGGAAGAGTCAGCCCAAGCAGAACAGAGGCTCGAGAACCAAGAAGTATATTTTGACCATGGCCACAGTTCACGCTATCAGCAACCTCCCACCCAAAAAGAAAGATAAGGGATAAACTCACATCTATTGTTTGATATTTAATCAGGAGTTCGATCGTACTCTTCTTGATAATAGATCCTCGATCAATCTTATGCCATCCTCGCTATTCACTAAGTTTGGGTTGGGGCCTCTTAGATCGACCAAGATAATCCTTTAGTTTGTTGATAGATCAATCAAGAGGTCGAGGGGCGTTCCCGAGGACGTTATCGTAACAGTGCAAGGCATGAGATTTCCAGTTGATTTTTTGTCATGGATATGGATACACGTGCACCATTACTCCATACCCTGATCATACTTGGTTGTCGTTCCTTCGAATGGCCGAAGTTGTAGTTGATTATGGTACTAGAGAGATAACCTTTCATTTTCATAGTGATAAGGTTAGGATAGATATGATCCCAGATACGAGGCCATAACAACCATCAACAACATATGTGAGAGATTTAGTAATAGCATATTATGAGGACTGATTTTCTAATCAAGATATGAAATACTGATCTATTCACTAATTTCATGGATACCCAAGAGTTCCTCTTCCAAAAGGAGCCCTTTGAAAGCACAGTCAATTTTAGCTCCCCTGTTGATGATTCTGAGTTGTTAGCTGATCGATTGTTTGATATGTTTTCTTAGGATAATTCTGAGTTATATGAGGTACATGCTGATGAGATTATTATCGAGTGTGCTAAGACACATTCTGATATACATAGTGTTGACCTTTGAGCATCTTGTTGAGCCATCTCTTTTTTAGCAGAGAGCATTCATTGCAGACCTTTCTGAGACACTTCATGTTGAGCCCACAGTATCCATGGTGAATAGTTCACAGAGTGCATATCATGTACCTTCTACCAGTGCAGTTGTAGAGGTTGTTGTAGAGCAGATTCAGATATCACTTGATATCAATGCTTTACCCTCATCTCTGAAATATGCCTTCCTTGCGGGTGCCCTCCAGATGTTTCTGGTCATCATCAATTTCCAGTTGGTCGACGACCAGAAATCTTGCTTATTGGAGGTTCTTAAGAGAAATCACAAGGCTATTGGTCAGAGTATTTTGGATCTCTCACATCATATCTACTTAGAGAATGACAACATCCCAACCCATGAGTTTCAATGATGTCTGAATCCTAATCTCCGAGATGTTATCATGAAAGAGATAAGGAAATGGTATGTTGCTGGCTTCATTTATCCCATTTTAATTTCCAAGTGGATCAGTTCGTTACATGTGGTCCCGAAGAAATTCGGGATTACAAATGTGATGAATGACGATTGTGAGACTCGTGTACCCACTTCATGGCATGTATGCGTAGATTATCGACACCTGAACTCAGCAACCAAAAAAGATCACTTTCCACTGCCTTTTATTGATCAGATTATTGAGAGGTTGCCATGGAAGGGGTTCTTTTGTTTCTTGGATGGGTACTCGAGATACAACCAGGTTGCAATCGCTCCTGAGGATCAAGAGAAGACTACTTTACTTGTCCATTTAGCACCTACTGATGCCCTTTGGATTGTGTAATGCCCACAGTACATTCTAGAGGAGTATGTTTGTTATTTTTGCTGACATGGTAGGTAGTTTTCTAGAGGTCTTCATGGATGATTTCTCGATCTATGAGGATAGTTTTTGACGCATGTCTTACGTATTTAGATCGAGTACTTCAGAGATGTTGTAAGGTAAACTTAGTGCTCTCGTGGGAGAAGAGTCACTTTATAATGAATAATGGAATTGTATTTGGCCACGTAATCTCCAAACATGGTATGAAAGTTGACTCGACAAAGATTGATGTGATATCTAAGTAGAGTCGGTGCATAATTTCAAGCAGTTGAGGTCATTCCTTGTCACGTTGGATTCTATAATTGATTCATTAAGGACTTCAACAAGATCGCCAGGTCTATAACTGAGCTTCTATGCAAGAAGAGTGATTATTGTTGATGAGAAAGTGTGCCTTGCAATTCATCAAATGAAAGACATGGTTACTATCTCATTGGTCTCTTCCCTATGAGTTCATGATGGATGCGTTAGATTATGTTGTACATGTTTTATGACAGAGAAGGGATGTGATACCATTTGCCAAATACTATGCTAGTAAGACTCTGGATGAGGCACAGCATAATTACACAGTTACAGAGAAGGAGATGTTGGCAGTGATGTTTGCTTTAAAGAAGTTCCGCACTTACCTACTTGAATGCAGAGTTATTGTTTACACATATCACACTATAGGAAAAGAAGTATGTCAAACCATGCCTTATCAGATGGATCCTTCTTCTCCATGAGTTTGATTTAGAGAGTCGAGATAAACCTAGAATGGAAAATGTTGTGGCCGATCACTTTTCTCATATTACAAATGCAGAGTCCCCTGAGCAGTTACTACTTCCCATATCAGAGACTTTTCCAGATGAGGCTATCTTGTTTGTTGCCTTACTCCCATGGTACATGGATATTGTGAAATATCTTGTCTCCAAGAAAGTTCCACAAGATTGGCCAAAGCTTAAGGTAGATAGATTTCTGTTAGAGATTCATTTTTACCAGTGGGAGGATCTGTGCATATTTCGTGAGAGTGAGGATTATATCTAGAGGAGGTGTATTCCTCAGGAGGAATACACCAGTATGCTTGAGCATTGTCGCAAATTAGAGGCCGGTGGGCATCATTCAAAGAAGCGCACGACATCAAAGGTTCTTCAATGCAACCTATGGTGGCCAACTCTGTTTAAGGATGCTACATATTATGTGAGACATTGTACTGATTGCTAGAGAATGGGATGAGATTTAAATAGGGGAGATCAAGATGATTCTTCATAAACTTGTACATTCAGATAGGAAGAATTGGTCCCAGATGCTTGACTCGGTTCTATGGGCTTATCAGACGATGTAAAGTCTCCATTGTGTATGTCTCCCTATAGATTGATTTATGGAAAGCCTTGCCACTTGCTAGTTGAGCTGATACACAAATTTTTATGGGCACTCCGTATTTGCAATTTGGATTATGAGAGTAGGCCAAAGTAGGAAAGTGAATCTGAATAGAATGTTGGAATTTTGATATTTCGCTTATGACAACACACTCATGTATAAGGAGAAAGTCAAGCATTGGCATGATAGACACGCTAGGAGAAAGACTTTCATCCATGATCAGAAAGTTTGGTTATTTGATGCGAAGTTGAAGGCGTTCCTCGACAAACTCAAAAGCAAATGGTCAGGATCGCTTATTGTTAGATTTATGCGTGACAATGGTAGTATTGTCATATTTGGGTTGTCATCTGACGTACAACCATTTGTCGCGAATGGACAGTTTCTAAAGCCATATCTAGATCATGATACATTCTTATCCTTCGTTGATTCCATCTATGGGTATAAGACGATGATTCTTTGACATCTTCTGTGTCTGATACATAAGCTAATATTCTCTTGTATATATTCCTTTCTTTATAATCCTTCCTCTTCTATTTTATCATTCACCTCTTTCCCTGTGCGTATGTTATACTTAGGATCTATTTATCCTAAATATAGTGGAAGTGAATGATTGGAGTTATTCTTTTTTGTTATGTTTCATCACTCTTGTTTTTGTCTATACTTAGGGATACTTTAACCTAAGTATGGGGGGGTGATGTCATTCATTTTGCTTCTTTTTTTCATTTAACTTTCTTTTTCTTTCTTCTCTTCCCTTTCTTGTCCTTCAACTTATTGATATTCTTTTTCTACAAGTCGAGTCGTTGAGTTTGTATATTCTTTTCCTCAGTCTTCCCCGCTTGTACAGTCCTAGACTTAGGATTATTTGATCATAAGTATAGGGGGATCACTGACTTCAATTCATTTCATTCTTTATTCTTTTAGTCATTGTTGTATAGATTCTTTTCACTTTTCTATACTTAGCACGAGTTATGTCTTCCTTTGTAACTTCTTGATCACTATGAGGACATAGTTTGAGCTAAGTATAGGGAGTGTCGTATATATTGTATATACACTTTAGCCATAATTCGAACATTTGTCTAATAATATGGCTAATAAAATCGGAATAAAAATGTTTAGTAAAAGTTTGTAAAAATTCTTTGAAAAAATCTTTTGTAAAGATTTTTGTAAATATTTTCATAAAATCTTTGTAAAATTTCTTTGCAAAATTGTTGTAAAAATCTCTGTAAATTATTTCTGTAAAAATTATGTAAAATTATTTTGTTTGTAAACTCTTTATAAATTATTTTATATCAAAATTAATTATATTGTAAAAATATTTTTAAAATGTTTGTAAATAAAATCTTTGTAAAATTGATTTGTAAAAGTTACTAAATTATTTTTTGAAAACTTTTGTAAAATGTTTGTAAAATTTGTTTTGTAAAATTTGTAAAATATTTTTGTAAAATTTTGTTTAAAGGTTTTGTAAAATGTTTATAAAAACTTTTGTAAAATAGTTTGTAAATTATTTTGTCACGTTGTATATAATTAACGTGTTTGTATATATTGTGTGTGTATATTTATTGTACAAATGTTTGTAGATAGAACTTGTAATCACCTTGTAAATATGTGAATAAAATTCTTTGTGCATAAAATTCTTTAATAAAATCCATATATAAAACTTGTATAAATTTGTATATAAAGTTCTTTTATCAAAAATTGTATATAAAATTCTTTCATAGATTAAATCCCTTGTAAAATTGGTACATAAAACTTGTAAATATTCTTCTTGTAAACTCTTATATAAAATGTGTATAATCTTGTATATAGCTTTTTATATAAAACTCTTTGTAAATTTTATAAAATCCTTGTAAATTTTTGAAATGTATATAATTATCTACTAAAAACCCTATAATGATTGAAAAAGATAAAATCCATAAAAATGGAAAACTCTTTGAAAACCTTTCAAGATTTGTCGTTTATTTTATTTTATTTGAAAAAATGTTTTGTATATATTTCTTGCATTTGCATTTGCATTTTTCAGAATGATATTGATGCTTAAACTAGTCTGGAATAAAATCGAAAAATGAAGCTTGGTTAAGACCTTAATCCACTTAAAGGAACTTTATAGGAACTGGAGTTGAGACTTTTCATGTCATAGCAACTTAATTCTTTGAGTCCACAAGACTCTGTTCACAGGTCATCATGATTGGTCTAAGTAAATATTTCATATACATGCATGGTTCTTTTAGACAGTGATCTAACTTGAACAAGCACTTTTCACGTAGCTCTTCATTGATGAGGTGGAGAGGGGTAGAACTCTCTGTCAAGAGATGCACACGAATGGAAACATACACTGTCACCTTGAGTGGCCACTGCGCCCCAACCTAGTCTAGTGGCATGGACGTCTAAAGATAGAAGTTGTGCGTTGAAATAAAGGTTCGGATGAGGGATGGTCTGCTGGCACAATTTTTCTAAGACCCCAAATTATGTGTGAAAAGAAAGATTCTATATACGTAGGTGTACAACAAGATCTATGCAGTGCAACAATTCTTTCTACCAAATAGAAGCAATATGTATTCCAATTGAAAAATAAAGTTATATACATACATATATATATATATATATATATATATATATATATGACCGCATTGGTCCAGCTTCAAAGAGACTGTAGATCTTCACGGAGACTTGGCTACAGTGGCCGGCATTACAAGGAGATGTGGCTACGCTGGCCACACTCAACATCTCTTATTATTCTTCTATCTTCTCCCCCATCGATTGTGGACACAGAACGTACTTGAACTTAGATGGATATACCACGCTCCTTGAGGAAAGAGTAGCTAGACTAGGAAATTAGGGTTACCTTGCTAAGAGAAGGCTAGTCTTTGTCATTTATGATGTGGAGAGCTATATTTCACATACACGGTACAAGTAGATTCATAGTCATCAGAATTTATGTATGAGGACTTGTTCTTACCTGAATGTTGAGGCGACCTAAATAGGAGACTTGCAGAACTTAAAGGTTGTTATGTTTTAACTCCAATTCTCAATAAGGATCTGCCAAACTAATAATCCTAAGGTCTGACCGAGCTCCATATTTTGATTTTATGAAGAATAGTTTAAAAATAAAAAATATTCTAAGTTCTTTATTTTTCCTTTATTCTTTTTCTTTATAATCACTTATTTTTCAAATAAGTGGATGCTAAGGGATCGGTAAAGGTAAAGTATAGGGGGATAATGAATATGCCTTTCATCATATTTATTCATTTATTTTAGTTTAAAATCCCTTTTTGAATACCTATAAATATAAACAAATCCTTGTTTTTATAAATAACTATTCTCGTGAAATTATTATATAATAATTATTATTTTAACCTAAAATAAATAAATAAATAAATAAAGGAAAAATAAAGAAAAATGAAGATTGTAGGTATGCAATAAATACAAGCTGGCTCTAACCCCGAGAGAAGGTCAAGACTTGACCTGACCGACAAGGAATAAAATAGGGGGAGATTAGGCGTATTATAGATAAATAAAGAAAATCAACATTAATTCATGCATATTTATCATAAAAAATATTGTATATAATGTATTTATTATTTATTCTATTTTATTTATTACCCAATGAATCTCAAATAAAAATGTTTTCTTCTTAGAACTTGTACATAAAAATAAGTTGTAAATAATAAAAATAATTGCAAGAAAAATTATTGTACATAGATAATGTAATGACACTTTGAAAAAAAGCCGCAAAGCACAACTTGTCAGATCCATATCTTCTCCTTAAAAAACTCAAAATAAAGCAAACTCACTTTGTGTATTGTATACATTGTTTGTACTATATATGGTGAGTATATTTATTTATATGTGTTATTGTTGTACATATTGTCTTTTCAAATATTTATATTTATTATATTTATTCTAAATAAAATGCAAATAAAATTAAAAAAAGCAAAAATACATAAATATACAATATTGTAAATATTGTATATGTACCATTATATATTGTAAATATACCTATTTATTTAAATTAATAAATTATTTTATAAAAATATGATTAAAATCCTTATAAAATGTTGTAAATTAATAAATTATTAAACTATATAACTATTTATATAAATAAATAAAAATAAATATCATTGTATTCTATATATATGTATATATACTTATGAATAAAGGTTACTATTTATTTCAATCTAATTATTTAAATTATCAGATTTATTAAAAATCACCCTAATTAACTTTATTTAATTATTAACATTTATATATCTATAAAGTTAATTCAAATTCACTTAATAATTTATTTCTAATTTATTTTACATTTTAACCTTATTTTGTTCTCTAGCGTATTTTGTCCAATTCGTGATGCACCCTGATTGGCGGACCTAGGTCTTTTGTCCCAGATCTGCTCTTCACTTCAGTTGCCCCCGCCGGATTATTTATTTTGCCGGACTAACTTCTCATATTTTTTCCAGCCGACCTGATCACTATTTGCTCTTGCTTCCTTCATGGATTCTATTACCCAAATAAACCTCTCACTTGACTGATTAATAGCTTCAATAAACCTACTCGATCCATGTGCAATTCAAGATTTGAAATTTCATCTAGCTCATCGCCTATAAGTACCTCCTCTAGATTCCATTTGCATTCGGATCCATGTTCCCTAGTTTTATCGCCCGAGATCGAGCCCCGGAGTGTGAGGTGGTGACAACGTATCGTATCCATGATTCGTAGAGCAATTTGAGATATGGAACTCGAGATATGTACGTCGTCGGAGATCATCGTATGACATTTGAGCTTCTTTGCTTCTCGCCACAGATCGAGGCTACGATCCCTTTCAGTCCACTGTAGGTTGATCACAGTAGTGTTTCTTTCAATTTGCTTTTAATTTCGTATCTACTTTTTGTTTGTAGCTTAAATACGATTATCTTCCCCCTAACACCGATATGCACGATCGGAGCTCCACCGTACACCAATTGCTCATTTTGACCCCCAATCATCATCATTGTACCTTATTCCCCCTTCCACTGCATTTTGAGCCTCCAGATCACACCAGATCTAGATATTTGACTCAAATCTAATCATCATGTGCTGGATTTTACCCATTCCTTTCATATCTTTTATTTTTCATCTCATAATTTGGCCGGAGATCATCTCTGAGCACAATAAAACACAATATAAGTCTTCGGATTGTGACTGGAGTGAAGCAGCTTCATCTGGAGTCTAGCTTCAACATTCAGAACACTTGGACCTCCAGATTGTGATCACGCGACCATCAGACATCATTGAGCCTTCAGGATGACAGAGAGAAGCTGTAGGAATGTAGACAGATCTTCAGGAGACATCATTGACCTAGATTGGCCAAGTTTTGGCTGATTGGAAGTAGTCGACGACATGCTTCAACTGAGTTCTTCCAGCAGCTATCACTGTCGTCAGATCAAGAACTTAGCACCCTGATCGCATCCAGACCGTTGATCGAGCCCCAAATCTCTGCCTTCAGATCAGATCTACAAGAGCTCGATCAACTCGTTTATCCTGCACAAGGTTGTTACGTGCTAGGTGAAGATGTGCATCTTTGCCCTCTTGTTTTCTTGTTTTGTAAATAAGTCCCCTTATGGACACGTGTCAGTGAACTATGCTTTGTTTACTTGACTAAATTCCCCTTCTGTTTGTCTTATTTGCTATTATATCCGATTTGAATAGAGGAATATGCATCGCATGTGATTGATTGGATAATTTGCAATAAAAGGCCCTATTTTTTCTTATTATTATTTGTCCCCTGAGAATAAACTAATCACAAAATAGGTTGTGCCAACGTGACTCATGTGCATTGGATAGTGCTATTTAGTGTAAAAATTGCATAATTTCTCTTGCATTTCATTATTCTATTATTGATTTGATCCTTTAAATAAGTTTTCTTACATTTTCGTCCATGTTCTATATTTAAATATTTTCTTGTTATTCATGTTTAATAAATAGATAATCATCATTAAAAATTCTCTAAAAATTCACATAACCTCTTGATGATCTTTACTTTTGTCACTAATTTTGGTTTTGCATTTAGTTAGTTTATTATTTTTAATAATTCAAAAACATCTTCAATTCCCTATTTGTAGTAATAATTCAATATAAAATACAAAAATATTTTGAAAAATTCCACAAAAAATCTTGGTTTTTTGGTTTTTTGTTGCAACTTATGTAGAAATTTCGCTTTTAAATTCCTTATAAAAACAAAAAAATTTCAAAACACTAAAACCATTAAAAAACCGCATAAAATTCCAAAAAATGTGTAAAACACCTCTCTGGAAAACTTGAATAATAATCCTTTTATTTATGCATATTTCCTATAATTCATACTTTTATTTTCTATTTTGAAAACCTAAAAAAAATCTGTTTTATTTTTTATTTATTTCCTATTTTTTATTTTTTGAAAATCTAAAAAATATAACAATCTTTAAAAATTCAAAGAAATAGTATAAAAATACGAAAACATAAAAAGATTTTTATTTTAATTTTTTGTATATGTTCCTATATTTTAAAAATAAAAAAGATTATTTTTTAGCTATTCCTTTCCTCTTTTATATTTTTCTTAGAAAATAAAAAATATAAAAAAATTGAAAATTAAACATCTTAAAATACAAAATCAAAAACCGTTAAAAATTATAAAAGTTAAAAGTCTATAAAAAAATAAAAATACAAAAATCCCATAAAAACCAATAGCTGAGCAATAAAAAGAACCCTATTTATTTCTTTGATTTTCTTTGATTTATATAACCCCTCGGCATTTCATAGCCTCTCCGAGTTTGATCATGTATGTTATACATATAAATAAATAGCAATATTTTTCTCTTGCTTCCAATCCTTGATTTCTTTGCTTGAGAATTAAATAAAATAATATAATTTTTTTGAAGCATACTTTGGGTTGTGATGACCATACCGTGTGAATATATTTCCATTAAATTATTTGAAATTTTTCAACATGTACCTGCAAAAAAATCTTTCTTCCACTTGCATATATCAAAATCGACGACAATTGAACCAAGATATCTAATCCCGAAGTAAGTCCAATCAGTTTTTGTGAACAAATAATAAAATATAACACTTTGGAAGTGATGAAATCTTCCAGGTGTTACATACGCCCCTCGATGTGCAGTGCCACATACCACCCGGTGTGGATGGATGCACGGTGTATGACTGAATTTTTTGCGATTTAATAGTTAATTCATGTTTTGACCTTAGTATCTATCTAACAAAAATTAATGTGGCACACTTATCGAAATTAATTAATGTTTAATGTGATAAATAAATTAACACAATGATGAATCTCTGATACATCATATTAATATTTATTTATTATTCTCCTAAACTAGAAAAATCAATAAAATTGACATTTAATTCATTAATATTAACGATTGTATGTTATATATAATTAACTATATCTAATATATAGTTAACCCTAATCGCTAACCCAATTATTGTAATCCAACTTTAACATTTTCTTTATTTTCTCTTTTATTAAAAATAAAAAAATAGGTAAATATTGTATATATTTATTTTGGTGTTAAAAATAAATTAAAATACAAAAAATCACAAAGCAATTAAAATCAAGTATTTTATCAATTAAAAATACTTCCAAAAAGTATTTCATTGTATTGTTGACCTCCTCTGACTTTTCGTCCAACATGAAACTTGTAGATCTCTTCAAGATCTACAACTTTCATGTTTTGACTTTTTGCTAATTCTTTTTTCTGTCATTTCTTTCTCATTTTTTATTCTCTTTCCCATTTCTAAATAATTTGATTGGGTCATATGGCACCCTCCGGGATGCCCAAGTGGCCCCTTCTCTTCGCGCCACCTGCTACAGCTCTTTGCCCTTAGATCCCCTCTGGCCACCTCCATCTCACGACTCATCTCTCTTCTTCTCTCCACTCTCTAGATCTTTCTCCAGATGCGATCTAGATCGCTCCCTTCCCGCCTCTTCCCTCAGTCGTTGGATGGCTTTGCCATCATGTGGCTCCATTTCCTCCACGTCACCCCTCTTCTCCTGACCATAGAATGAAGGCCATCATACCATCATAGTCGTCCATACTTTCCTTCATCTCCACCATAAGATCAAGATCTCCTGATCTGATCTATGCAAGTCCTTTGCGCCTCATCATTGACTGTTGGATCACAAGATCTAACAGTCGGAATTGCGACTCCTCCTCCCAATAATGCCTCCCCTACGTTCCTCGCCTTGCCGCACCCCCGCACCCTTCCTTTTTTGGCTGCCACTCCGACCCACTTCATCACGACCTAAACTATCCTCCATGTCACCCTCACTCCCCTCCATTACACCTACGATCAATACCCTTGACTGAGCCCTAGAGCCTCTAGGCAGTCATTGCAAATAGAGCCCCTCCATCCTCTTGTAACGTTTAGCCCCACTTATAAAAGCGCTTTCTCCACCACCACCACCCCCATCACCCATTCAATGGCCTAAAGCGAGGGCCCTCTCCCCCCTCCTGTGATAGAGGGGCGGAGGGTTGAGGGTCAATGACCCTTCTAAGGCCAGGTGTCGACCCATGGTCAACTTGATCATGTTACAGTCTTCAGCCGATTGTTGAGCATTGAGGCACGGCTGCTCGACGTGCGAAGATCGAAGTACCTCTTGGCACTCCGCCCAAGCCACCGCCTCCATAGAATCCTCTTCTCCAGCTAGGTAAGTTCCTTCCCCTTTTTTCTTTTGTTTTCTCTAATATTATTATACACACACTTTGAGCTTCACCTTAACTCAACTGCCCTTCGAGATCCGTCTAGTACTCCCCAACTTCGCAGGAGGCTCAGATCCATCGTTCCATTTCTCCATGATGTACTCGACATTGATCCCTTCTTCTCAGGCTCGCCGGAGATTAAACCTCAAGGTCCTCCACTCCCTCGCTAGTATAGGACTCATATCATTCACATCATACACTTGAGCATGCCTGGCTATATTTTAACAAATTGTAGGTCCAATTCTTTCAATGGCCGGAGTTACTACCTCCGTTTTGATCTCCTTTGGAGAAGGATGTAGTAAGAAGAGGCCCCTCACCGGAGGCTCGTTATCACCGCCACCCTCGTTGCTATTGTCAAAGAGCAAATACCATTGGATGCCCCCACCCCACTTGCATCCATCCAATGGCCCAGAAAGAACCACATCGCTCTGCCCCATTCCATCAGGCTAGGTGGGTACTCGCCACCTCTGAAGTGCCTTGGGCTGACACACGTCCCGAACTGGCCCCGATCCTCGCTCCAAGCCTAGCTATGCATTTGTGATGCACGTGTGATTGGGTAAATTGTGGTCGAGCCCCTATAACCTCCATGAATTGCGAAAAAGCCCTTCCTAAGCGTGTGTCACTCACGTGTGTGATGGATCTCGTATTTATCATGCTAAAATTGGTCAATTAAGCTTTGTGCCCCAAAATCCATTTACATTTAATCAATAACAGAGCATCATTAGCATACATACATGTGTAAATAATATTTGCATTTCATCATGCATAATTGCATTAAAAATCCCAAGTGTAAATTGGCCCCCAAAAAGCAGTTAAATTCTAAAGTTTTTAATTAATTCATCGTTACTCCAATTGACCTGAAACCACCTCCTTGTGTAGATATTACTAACAAGAATAAATAAAAAATACAAAAAATTACAAACTCAAATAACTGTCAAATAATCCTAAAGTCTAATTTCACACCTGACGGACTAAAACGCACATATCTTCCTCATACAGTGTACGATTTTGGTCTACTCACTTTTAAATTACTTCATTTTCAAATACCTTCAAAACAAGAACAATTTTGTAAAATTCGAATCTCGTATGTGAAAGTTGGGTTTTGGGCCTCGTTTGCGCATTTTAACTTTTTGTTATTTTTAACGTGTTTTTATGTACATAATTAAACCTTTTAATTTTATTTCTTCTTTATTTGTGTTCTTTGATGAAAGTTTTATTAAACGGTTTAAAAAACCAAATCTAGATCGAGACTAGAATCCAACATTTTGACTAAGTATAAGTGTCCATTGTGAATCTGCATAAAATTTTCGTATTTCGTACTTCTATTTTATTTCCCTATTTTCTTATTAATAAAAAATCCAAAAAATAGATTAGTACGTAATTAATTTTTTTATATTTTATCGTATTTTTCTGGAATTTTATCCTTTTTAAGACCACCAAAAAAAATTACAAAATCCCCAAAAGTCGGTTTTCTATAGACATAGATACCACCAAAAATTCCACTTCGTACAGATGGCCTCTGGTGCTCCCAGGTCCTTCATGAAAGGTGTAGATCTCATCGAGTCGAACCACTTTCGTGAAGGATTTTTTTATCCGAGGTGTCCTTATATTTCTCTTCCAATTTTCTTCATCTTTTTAATTTTTGAATTTTTTTTTGGGTGACACGTGGCAGCCCCTGGGCGTGCCACGTGCCACCCCATCTCACTCTCTCACCTCTCTCCCCAGGTCATGTGCCCTGCACGTGACCTCTCTCTCCAGACAGGTCGCGTGCAGCACATGACCCGTTCCCCCTCCCCTTCCCAGCAGCAATCTTCACCGTACTTCTGTAACCGTAGTAGCCATGCACCACCATTACTCATCGGAACACCTCGCACCTCCGCTGGCCGTTGCGCCTCCTCCACCTGCGTGAAACATCCATCAGTCGTTACACTCTCACCTTCCTATAGAATCCATCCATTGTCGGCCTTCATCGACATCCGCCATTCCCCTGACGACTGGTGACAGCAGCCTTATTGGCACGATCCAGAGGCTCTCCCTCCTCTGTGGCTTCTCCAATCAGTCGTAGCTTCGTCGTGGCCACTGCCCCATAGCTGAGGCGATCACCTGGAAGCGAGCTTTTGCTCCTCCAACTTCTGGGAACCCCCCCCCCCCCCAACCTTCTTCCTCTTCGTTACTCCACCACCTCACAGCAGCATCACCACCACGGAGAGCCCCTCCGTGCCACCTTTACGCTCAGACACGCCATCTCATGCCAGTCGCCTTCACCTCGGCAACCTCTGCCCTGCTCTCCTGCTGCCTTCGCGACTCCACCGCCAAGATCGAAGTGATGACTAGGAAGTGAGCCTCTGCTCCTCCAAAATCTAGGTGTCCCGATAAACCCCAGAACCTTCCTACAACACCGCCCCGCGCTCCACGGTGCGAGCTCTGCCCTCCGCGTTAAGCTTCAACCCTACATGTTTACCCTCGACGGTGCTGCACTACTCCACCGCTTTGCAAGCTCTGCCCTCCGACAGACTGGCTCCGCCTCGGCGCACACGGCCCCCGCCTCCGCCTAGGCACACTCGCCCTCCTCTTACTACCCTCGACCTCCAACAGACCGTAGGATAAGGGCCAACCCTTGATCTGACGGTCCTCCTTCCTTTACGTCGATGCTGAGTCTCAACCTAAGCCTCAAGGCTCAAGTCGAATCGCAGCGCCATTACGCTGCCACGCCGAGGCTCGAGTTCCCAAGCCTCAACTTTGCTCCTGAGCCTCAGCTTCACTCCTGAACCTTAGCTTCAGTCCTGAGCCTCTTCTTCCTACCCGAGCCTGCTCGCCGGAGTTCCTGAGCCTCCAAGTGCACGTGTAACACATGTGTGCATGTAGGTAAATTACATAGAAGCCCTGCAAAGTTCCACATATTATAAAAAGGTCCCAGCCGCCCCAGGTCGCGTGCCCCACACGTGGCGACTTGGAAAAATTGCAAAAAGCCCAGGCAGGTTTTCCTTATTATAGATAAGTCCTCCAGGACCTAGTTGAGAAGAAAACTTAACTTTTTATTGCATTTTAGTCCCATGATCTTTATTTTAGCATATCTTTCTCATACGAACTTCGTTTCTAGCGCATAATATGTCATTTTGAAGCTTATTTTGTGCTCTATCATCTCACATATCTTTGTGAACAAACTGGGAAATATTTAGTGACGATGATTATTTAAGGAGTGATTTTGAATTATGCAGGCTAATAATTGACATATATGTACCTCATTTTATTGGGAAATTAATGGGTTTTTTGCAAGGATTTATTTGAGGATTTCAATTGGATCAATCCTAATCTGATTATTCTAAATCATTATCTGAGGATCTAATCTTTTTAAGGTATTCAACTCAATTAACAATAAATAATTTCAATTCTCAATAATTTATGTGATTGAACTCGAATTATTTGAGGATTGAATTAGAGAGAATTTTGAGATCAATTGAGGATTATTTTTTATTGCAGGTTATATTTGGAATCGTACCTACATTTATTCGATCTGTGACTATTTTTGAGAGAACTGATCAATTTAATTGGATTAAAATTTGTCAGAGATCCTCCGCTTAATATCTCTCTCTACGATTTTTAGCACTGCATCATCATTTTATCTCTTCATTATCTGACATAGAAATTAACTTAGCATTTAATTAATTATTTAATTTAATTTAAAACCTCACAACTAAAAATTCATTGTTCCTTGTGTTCGACCTTGATAGACTTGCCAAGTAAAAATACTCCATAACAATCAAAGATGGTTGTTTTTGCTGAATCGAAGATTGTCTCCTATGCTACAATTTTAGATAATTAAAGAGGTGAATTCCGCGTTCATCAGTGCGTGCCTTGGAAAATTTACAGAGGACCCCCATAAGCTTTCCATAATTATATAAATACCCTTCCATGGACTATTATGCATATTTATCTTTTTATTTTTAGAGGTTTTAATGCATTTATGCCCTTGCACTCTTTATTAAATATCTTGAGCATACGGACTCTGTTTTCATTGATTTCAGTCTCACTGTGTTGCTAATCTTATTCTCTCAGTGATGGCATATTTTAGTCACGATTTGAAAATTTATTCTACGTGCTAAATCCTAGGTCCTCATTAAGGCTACTGCTCCTCATTTTAAATGCCATTAATGGATCTTTAATAAACTTTGATGCTCAATTTGATGATGCAAATTGGATCATCCTTAATTATTCAGTTATTAAACTATTTTTAGGACATATATGTATCTGCATCCTCATATCATCTTGCATCATTTTATTTTTCTTAAAACCTAAATAAAAATTGCATGATTTTCATCATTGCATCATATTCTCATTGAATCTTGCATCACTTTTATCTTGCATACAATAAAATTAAATAGACAAAGCAATAAAAAATATGCATCCTCATTCTGTGTTTCATGGTCTTTGCATCATGCATTTTGCCTGCATTTTTTGTTTGCATTATTTGTGATGTGCATATGAAGGCTTAAATCAGATAAGAGGCTCGTATCCATGTGATCGACCTTGGTAGACCAAGTAAAAATTCTCCACAAATTCAAAGATTGTGGTTTTGGATAGATTATTTTCTACCTTCCTATACTACAATATATCATTCTTAAGTGAGGTAGAAAATGGAGTCATCAAATGGCATTGATGCTTGGGACACTGCTCATCTTTATTTATTCATCGATTTTATTGTATTATTTTTGAGTTGATTATTTTCAAAAATATAGATCTTCTTGTTGTGTTTGTTTGCATCATTTTTTTGTTGATTAATTTCCTTTATATTTTTCTGACATTTTTCTTTTGTGTCAGGGCATGTTGAGATGGAGAACGCTCGATCTACATGGAGGCGTGGAGTTGGGAGCTCCCTCTATGAGGAGCCGCAGGAGAAATTTTCTGAAGATCTCGAGGATTTTGAGTTAGCAAATCATTCCATTTTCATGTTGTATATAATTGTAATCACTACATTTCTAGCAGTCCTCGTTTGAGGGCTCGTGTGTGTAGCTGAACCCAAACATTGCATGCGGTGTGTGAAGTCATTTCACCCCTAACCCGTGTGAGGATTCACTTGAGTGACGACCTAGGGCTAGGCCACACTGGTCTCAAAGCTCTTTTATTTTCATATCATTTGTGCTTTGCTTCGTAGGTTAGGACACACATAATTCACGAAACACATGAACATCGCTTTACTTAAGCCAAATCAATTGAATTTTTCTCGCTA